>JARFXV010000316.1:0-312500 GCA_031761425.1 Cosmopolites sordidus | reverse complement strand
ATCTTCATTCGGTGGTAATGCATCTGGGTTTGTTTGTTTAGAGTTTAGTGTTGGTAATTTGTTTAAAGGCTCAGGACAGTTTAGTATTTGTTCAAGATATTTCGCAATTTCTTTGCAATTATCTTGGTTATATAGAGCTAATTGTCCGTATTCCTTTTGGAAGCAAAGATTTTAGGGTTGATAGCCTGTTAATTTAGTTTTAAATGTTTTGTAAAAGTTTCGGGTGTTATTTTTTTGGAAATCTTTTTCTATTTCATTAAGTTGATTGTTTTCATATTTTCTTTTAGTTTGTCTAATTAGCTTCGATGTCTCTTTACTTACTTCCAAAAAGATGTTATAATTTATTGCTGTGTTTTTAGTGTTCCAATCTTCGAATGCTTTACTTCGGCTTAATACTGCATGCTCACAAACTTCATCCCACCGGATGTTTTCTACATTTTCGTAAAGGGACTAACTTTAATGCTGTTTTAATAATTTTTTGTTTCAATTCTGGCCAGTTCTCTGCTGGTTGTTTATCAAGCTCTTCTGTTAAGGTTGGTCTCTTTGAGTCTCTTTTGAATAAATTTTCGATGTTTTAAGTTAAGTTTGATTCTAGTCAAGTAGTGATCCATGTCTATGTTAGCCCCTTTCCTGACTTGAACATTCAAAATCTCTTTATAATTGGGGTACGAAATGGCAACATGGTCAATTTGAAATTTACCCATGTACGTGTTTAGGCACCTCCAGGTCTTTTATTTTCTTTTTAAAATTAGTTGACATTATTTTTGGATTAAACTGCGACCACAGTTCAACCAATCTTCTACCATTATAGTTACTCCATTTATGAGCGGGAAAACTGCCGACTGTTTTCCTGTACTTTCTTTCTTTCTCTAGTTGGGCGTTGAAAACACTCAATAGGATTTTGATATGGTTAGAGGATATTTTAGAGATAGTCTTTTCTATAATTTCCCAGGACTTATTTACTTTTTCAGGATTAGATTTATTTTCTTCGTTAACTGGAAGGTGTGCATTGATTAATGTATACATTTTGTCAGCACACTTGAGGGATAGTGTCATAAGTCGATTATTTACTAGCTGGACATTACTTATAGAACCAAGAATGTTTCTTGAGATAGCGATAGCATCACCATAATGTGGTGTATTTTTGAGTATTCTTTTGTCCGTTTTACTTTTAAAAAGTCTGTAGTTGCCGAATTCCAAGGTGTTATCATCTGTCAATCTGGTTTCTTGCTAAGCTAAAATTTGGACTTTCTGGACGCAGGAGAGAATTGATATTTACCGTTCCAAAGAAAGTATTTGTTTTCGCTTTCAGACGTTGGCCAGAGGTCTCCGACTGCCTTTAAAAGATTTTGCGTTTAAGCCCGGACGCCTTAAAATCTGAAAGTCCGGTTGCACCAGCAAAGCTGGCGGAGGAATATCTATCTCCTGGGGTAATTTTGTAATTACTAGAACGCTTTATCTTGTACTTTGAGTTAAAGGTTTGAACCATGACTGTTCCGAGGTTAAGACTGGAGGGGTTAGTTCCAGAATTTAACTATCAGCCGAAACACTGATGAATAAGCGCTGACTACTCAACCGCTTGATACAAGTCAGACGCTAAGTGCATTTATTTTTTTTTGCCTTGGTTCGGGGCTGCTTATTTTGAGATACTCGCAGCTGTTCATTAATATTTAATGGAACTTTCACTCACTATCCACCACCTGTGATCCGTCCAATGCCTTTGGCGAGGTATACTGGATGTATATATATATATATATATATATATATATATATATATATATATATATATATATATATATATATATATATATATATATACACATACATATACAGCAGTAAATATATTATATTTTTAGATATGAGACAATCGTCTGCTTGGAAGACTCTTCAGCATCCATTTCAATTACAACCGGTGCAACAGTTGCAGGATAGTGATTTTGCGTTAAGGATGCAGTTTTGTAACTGGATAAATTCAAATCGGAGATTATACAACCATGTTCTGTTCACCGATGAAGCGCAGTTCACTTGTGATGGCATAAATAATCTTCATAATGAACATCGATGGTCCGATGAAAACCCTTACGCTACGATTGGACATATTCGACGGTCATCTCACAGAATAAGTTTTTTCCTAAATTTTTCAGGGCACCAACATGTGCTCTCTCGTCAAGAATAGAAAGACCCCATCCACAGTCAACAACTCATGCTTTTCGCCAACTTCCCGTCGGATGGCGTATATATTTAGTGTTAGAATTCCAATGAGACAACAGTGCTGAGTGTCATCAGACACCCAACTGCTGGGTTCCACAATCTCAGGTAGAACACACAACAACCTTCTTGACGAGAGAGCACAGAATTCTAACATGTATATCTATACGCCATCCGACGGGAAGTCGGCGAAAAGTATGGGTTGTTGACTATGGATGGGGTCTTCCTATTCTTGACGAGAAAACACATGTCGGTGCCCTGAAAATTCTAAAAACAAGAGACTAAACATGTGCCCTCCAATGGAAGGGATAGGTTCAGCCCATCCCCAGTCAAGCAATCAACAAAATGCTTACATTCCACATGAGATAGTGGAACCCAGCAGTTGGGTTTCTGATGACACTCAGTACTGTTGTCTCATTGGACGTAGTCCAAAGGATTCTAACACACACACACACATATATATATATATATATATATATATATATATATATATATATATATATATATATATATATATATATATATATATATTTATATATATATATATATATATATATATATATATACGTATATACATCACCCAATTAATTCAATTCTTCTATTGGAACCATCGGTGTGAAATACTAAATACCAAATCACTTTTTTAAACTTCTTGATGCATATTTCGCTAACCATGTAAGCATCATCAGGAGATGATTCACTTCATTCATTTAAAGATAAATATTAGAAAATATATTAAAACCAGTCGTAAACAATAGGTCATATATTATGACCTACGAAGAATTATCATAATATTGACAACAAAGTACTAATAAAAAATAATTTAACTACAATGATTGAATGTAAATATAAAGCATATAATTAAAGTTCGCTGTTATCCGTCCGCTTCGCTGGGCGTAAATTAAACTTTAGTAATAATTAATTTTTTATGATTAAAATTACTTTTAGAATTCCATAGCTTTTACCTAATATTTAATTTATTTTATAAGCTTTATATAGACAAATATCCAAACAAGCATACTTTTACATTTATAACATCAGTAAGATTATCACGTTTTTTTGTTGGGAAATTAATTTTTTGTTCTATTCATAATTAACAGCTTCTCCGCCTTAAGTTTTTTGTCAACATTATCAGCAAAGTCATGCATAAAAAACACTCAGCATCAACACAATATCATTATTTTAAAATTATTCAATTGAAACAACCTATACTTTTACACGTTCCTTTCTAGTGAATCCTACCTGTATGAACGAACTTCTTTTTACAAGGACTTTCTCGAGTGTGCCGTAAGTTTATTCAGTAGGTCTGGAAATCTTTTCCCCTAAATTACCTATAGGGGATTAAACTTGGCCTTATACAAAAAAAAGAATGTAATTATCCTGGAGGATTTTCCTACCTCTGATTTCACATGTTATGGACTAGTAGAGTTAGCAAACTCGTTTTAGGGTTATATTGACTAAGCGATTTTTTAACCTTTATGGTTATAGTGTATTTATTTACCCTCAGTTCGATAATTTACCATATCCAGATAAGTAGTCTGGATGATGAAAGTTAGGCTTATTATTTTGTGATTCAGTAGGATCACAAGGGAATTCAAGAACAATATTAATAAAATAGGTAGATTTCTTAGATTTTTTGCTTTGAGTTACTCATTGATCACCACAAGTACACTAACCAGTCGTTATCAGAGTAGGCTACGTTAACTGGAATAAGAACTATATCCCACCATATGAACATATTCATTTTACTTTAGTATGTATCACATTTTGGGTTATCTGCTCCAGATGGAAATTGACGTCAGTTATTTATAGTGAGGAATAGTACTATTACAGTGGAATGCAGTATGATAGGGACTTAGCTAGAGGTGTATTTGACTGTACCCTCAGCTTAATTGAGACAGTTTTAATATTTTTCTTAACAAGGCTTTTAGAGGGCTTAAAGTAATCCTTCTATGAACATTAGGAGAAAACAACCATCTCCAACCTTCTGTAGGGAGGCATATGTATTGTACTGTAGGGACAAGAGTGCGGAGAGCATCTTCCTCTTTAGTAGATCAACTTTGGGAATCGTCGTGCAGTGTATACTTGAGATATTGGTAACTCATTTATAGCAATACCTATAATTTGCTAGAATTCCATTTTTCAGCAAGGCAATTCACGCCCGCATTTTACAAGGGTAGCACTAGACTCCTTAGAAGTACTTGGTGTCTACCTTTAACCCTGACTAACAAAATCTCCAGATATTTGCCCTCGACAAGTGTGGAACATTATTGGTAAGCGACTTCTGAATTTACCCATTCCACATTAAATACAGCAAGTCAGTACATGAGGTATATGTATCTTTGGATGAGATACTCTAAAACTTAATTGACAGAAGTCATTTAAAATCTCGATGAGCCAGAATATCAAGGAATCTTAAAAACATTCAAAAGTAAAGAAAATTCATCTGTTCTCCAATCCGAAAATTGTCTATTCCTTCAGCCAAGAGACATTGGTTACTTTTTACAGTTGATTGAGACAGATTTAAAGCTACTTGAATTTTATTTGTCGCGTTATTTGAAGAGTAAGGCCTATATTGGCAGATAATTAATTCAATTTACTAATTCATTATAACGGGTCTTTCAAATTAAGGCGTTTTTTAATTCTTGAATAACACAGATGGTGCAGTGAATTTGCCTAGTTCTAGTCTCATTTCAGAAGTGTAATGTGTGACATTTATAGAGATGGAGTCGTATACAATACGAGTTAAAATTATTCAATTATTTTATGAATATAGGTGTTCAGTGAAAAATATTTTTAGATAATTACGTAATATTTACGGTTTGCATAATCGTAAGTACTATCATAAGTACCATCTAAAAGTACTATCAATCGAATTGTTCAAGAATTTCAAGATTGGTTTGGTAGAAGATAAAATAAGAGCAATATATAGTCGTAGTGATCCTTTGCAAAAGCATACTTATTTGGTACGTGAAAGTGTTGCTGAAGATCCAGAAATTTCCATTAGTGGACGTTCACAACAATTTGGAATTCAACAATTCAACAATTTGAACAATTGACAAAAACTGAACAGTGTGAATATAAGGTTCAAATAACATAACAAGGCATATAAGATTCAAATAACACAGAAACTAAAGCCACTAGATCATTCAAAACGTCGTGCATTTGTGCAAAAAATCGTCTTTTTAGTTGAGCATATTTTGAAATTTGTTTATTAACTATGTTGATAAATAAAATTGTCGCATTTAGGGTGAGGAAAATTCCATTAAAAGGGTGAGGAAAACCATTATATTCTAAAATAGTCACTGTTTGGTGTGCATTATGGTCAGGAGGTGTAATTGGGCCGTATTTTTTTCAGAATGCTGCAGGTGAAACTGTAACTGTGAATCGTGTTTGATATCATGAGATGATAACTAGATTTTTGTGAACTGAATTGAACAATATCGATCTGGAGGATATGTGGATGGCGCTACACCTCACTCTGCTAGTCAAAGAATTGATTTGTTGCAACTATCGGTGATGTTAATTGAACAAGTGATTTAACACCGTTGGACTATTTTCTTTGGGGTTGCGTGAAAAGGCAGGTCTATAAGAACAATCCACAATCGATTTCTGGACTAAAGGATGAAATTATTCGGGTCATTGATGAGATAGAGCGACGGTTATGCCAAAATGTCATCCAAAATTTTGACGAAAGAGTGAACGTCTATGAAGCTGTAAGAAGTGGTCATTTTGGCAAATATTGTCAAATGTCATACACTGTGCTTTAATTATTGATAAAAAGTTTTTTGAAATCAACGCAAATTCTATGTTTTATTCTAGAATTAATAACGGCGCTCAATTTGAAAGACCATTTACTTACATTTCAATATCGGTTAACATAATTTTAATAATGTTTATGGATTTCGCAGTTGGTTCCTTGTGAAATATTTTTAAAATATTAGGATTTTAAATTGATACACTTGTAGCATTTTAATGTTTGAAACGTTTATTATAGATTTGGCTCTATATAAGGATCGCCTTGTTGTTAAGGCTTTCTCAAGAGCAGCTTGATCTAATACTAATGATCAAAAAAAGTGTTTCCAAGTATACAGATAAAATATTTTTTTTACTTTCGTGTGTTTTTTTTAACGTCTAGTCTAATTATCTTAAATATACGATCCCAACGATTTTTTGGATGGTAAAACCTGGGCTATTCAATTACAATATGATCTTATCTATAATCGGGGCGTTTTGGAAATTTAGCTGGTCATTCGTGGTTATTATATAATTATTTTTTGAGGATTTTTTTATTGCTAATATTTCTAGTATTTCTGGTATTTCTAATTTTTTACTATTCTTTTCTGAGTGTAATAATTTATCATTGTATATATCTATAAAATGATTGTATTCTTTTATTCTACAACCTATACTTCTACGACTTAAACGGATATATACAGCTTCACAATCATTACAGTTAATTTTATATACACCTGATTTATCTAAAGTATCCGTTTTATCCTTATTATTAACTTTCATTCTACCTACATTAAGTTGATTTACACAAATAATCTTACAACCTAGTTTATTTAATTTGTTACACACTGTATTACTAAGTTTAGAAGTGTAATTAGTAAATTTAAACTATTTGTCTTTTTAACTATTTAACTTTTTTTGTTTATTTTTTAACAATCTGGCAATTAATCTTTCTTTGTGGCCGTTGCTTTTTGCTATCTGTTTAATGGTATAGAGCTCCTTATTGAAATTATGTTTGTTTAGTGGAAAACTAACTAACCTGTGTATTAGAGTATGAAAAGCAGATAGTTTGACTTGCCAAGATTGTTTAGAACTAAAGTGTATAACCGTGTCTGTTGTAGTCGGTTTTCTCTGAATATTAAATTGTAATTTATTATATATTTTCTTCATTTTTATGTTTAGGAAGTTAATTTCATCATTAAGTCCAGTCTCCATAGGGAATTGAATATTTTTGTTTAGGAAATTCAAATGGTCTAAAAACGTGTGTAAATTTCTTTCCGTGTCATTTTAAAAGAAGTACATAGTTCACGTATCTGTGCCAGTGTGATATATTTCTGATTGATGGATTTTTAGTGTTCAAAATAATATTTTCGAAATAATAAACATTTCAGATAACAAAGGTGAGATAGGTGAGCCTATTACCGTGTTTTTGTTGATAATTCTCATTGTTATATTAGACATAAGTTTGTTCTAGGCAAACTAGGATTACTGTTTTTAGTTAATTTTTTAATTTGTCCTCTATGTCTGCATTGTCTACGTCTTTTTAAAATTGTAATTAAATCATTTACTGGTATAGAAGTAAAGAGGCTTTTTAGATCAAAAGAGACTAATTTTGCATTATTCGTTAATGTAATGTCTTTAGTTTTTTTTATAAATAGTAATTAATTTTTAATTGCATATTGTAATTGCAAAATTTAGGTAGCGTATGACTTAATTCTTTACACATCTTATAACTAGATACATTAACATTCGAGACTACCGGTCTTATCCCATAATTTCCTCTATGAATCTTAGGTAATCTATAACATTTCAGGGCAGGTGAAAAGTTCATATTCTTAAATTATTAAATTTTATTTAATGTTATAAGTGGACGCACTTTTTTATAATCTCCGTTTGATATTTATGTCTAGTTAGTTTAGTTAGTGTCTAGTTTTAATTTAGTTATATTACTCTCTTCTAGTAATGTTTTCGCTTTGATATTATACTACAGTTTTAGTTAAAATTGTTATGGTATTATCTTTGTCCGCTTTGCAAAAGATTAAGTCTTTATCTTTCAACGTTTGTTTAATGTTTTTTATAATTATTAATTTATCTTTACAACTTTTTGGAAAATTAAGACTATTAAAAACGTCGGATATATTAAGTTTATTATGTAGAGTTAAGTTTTCCATAGATATTGTGACCAATTCTACGTTAATTGTTAAAGTTTCTGATTCTTGTTTTGGGTAAATTTGTGGTGAATATTTCAAGCTCTATTCCAATAAGTCCAACTCACCCTTGTTAAATGAATGGTCAGATAAATTAACGCCTGTAGGATAAAACTGAACATCTACGTTCGCATCAAGTTTGTTTACATTATGGTCATTACAGTTTTTCTTTTCTGATATCAATTTATTGGGTTTTTTTAATTGTGTTATGTATTGTGTTTGTGCCTTATTATTAACGGTATAATTAAACACGAGAGGCTAACATCGCAATCCAAGCAGCATACAAAAATTCTGCAAATATCAAATTGTAATTTATTAGATAATTTTAACTGAGGTAGCACTATATTTAAAATTGTATGTGTAATAATTGTCTCGACACACTAGTTTGTATTAATCTTTGCTTATTTATTTATCAGATATTTGCTTTATCTTTATATTTAGGAAGTTAATTTTATCATATCAGTTCAATCTGCATAATGAATTGAATATTTTTGTTCGTGGAATTCAAATGGCGTAAAAACGTGGGTATTTTTTTTTCCATACCATTCAAATGCAAAATACATATCTACGTATCTGTGCCAGTGTGATATAGTGTTGATTGATGAGAGTTAAAAATAACATTTTCGAAATCAGCCATATACATTTCAGGTAACAATAATTTTAATAAGTCCAAAGTGTATTCAAATAATACAAAAAGGCATTATTTCATAAAATAATGAACTCAAGATTAACTATCGATAATATTTATCTTGCGAATGAGAAACAAATAAAATAAACTACCATAATTAAATAAATATCTAAAACTAAGTCATAGTATATGTTAAATATTAATTGCCGTTTGGTGATTTTATTTATAACTGTTTCTTTATAGCCATTTCACTGTGACATTCCTTGAAAATTCATTTTAAATAAAAACATCCAGCTTTGACAAAGTATCATCAATTTCTATGATTAGAATTAAACAACTTAAGCATCTTATAAGTCTCCACTCTAGGACTTCGTTTGGAATGAATCCATTTATTTTTAAAGCTTTTTTCGAATATACCCTAACCTTAATCGATAGGGAAGTAATATTTTTTCTACATTATGTTTAGGGAGATTAAAACCGCCCTTTCATGAACATTTTAAATAAATTGCCCTGGAGGTTTTCCTTCCACTTATACGAAATCGTTTTCATTTTCGCAGTGAAAGGTATAAAGAGAAATGTAGCAGGGAAAGCAGGATGTTTGTGTTGAAACAGTTTCAATTGTTAAAAGTGTTGGTTGACCAGTAAAATTTTGTTCGCCTGCATGAATTGAAGCATTGTCATAAACATAAATGGGAAATTCTAAATATTTCTAAAGAGGTGAGAGAGAAATTTCTTTTAAGAAGTAAATATAAGTAAATATATGGCGTATCGATACTTAGAAATACTCGAGAAAATTCTCTTTTTTAATCCTACACAGCGACATCAGTACACAAATAAGGAGCTAAATCAAGTAAATGGGATGAATGATCAAATGTTTTAATTCCTTACTGAGCTAGAATTCGCCAACATGGTAATGTTGGTGACATCACATGTAACTAAAGTAATGAGATTGGTGGCATAGCGTTCGATCTGGAAACACTGTTGACTTCTATTTTGAAGAGGGACCATGCCAATATCTGATGCATTTTCAGTGTGAGTTTAAACTTACAAAAGTTACTTGGGGGTCCACTACAATTTTTTTTTATTAACCGAATTTTTCTAGTGCGTTTTAAAAATAAGTGATAATAATTTCAAACAACGGTGCTCTATCAAGCTTTGTTTTAGATAGTTCAGGCAAGGTGCGATGGAAACTTTTGCAATTTTGATAGGCCTCTGGAAATGGTGTTTTATCAAAGGTCCAGGTTTTCAGGTGGTTTAAGGCATTCAATTGAATGGCTCAATTGAATGACGCTGCTTTGAGTACATAAATGCCATTCAAGGAATTTTCTGGTTAGCCCTTTTAAGGGAATACAAGTTGGGGTAAGTATATCCTAACATCAATAACAACAAACGAACCCACTCCATCCGCTGTTTAATAAAACTGCTGTACAGCCGAGACTAAAGTCGCAAAGCAGTTTCCTGACATCCGTGCGATCTTTGGCTGTTTCTGCGTCTGCTGCCAGACTTAGACCGTGGCTTGAGTTTGACTAAAGACGATAAAGAATTGGAAATACATCCGAAGAAGTGCCTCTCAACTGACTCCGGTGAGTGCTGGGCCACCTGGAAAACCCTGAATTGACTCCGGACCCATACTGGTAGATAAAAGGCTTATCTGCTGAGATCGGATAATCTCCTGATGTCAGATCGACCCCAACTTGTGCTCTTGCGGGCGGACCCAGACTATGTGCTCTTCTATCTCTATCTGTGCCGGCTCTATCTGTTGGCGTGCCCAGCTTTATCTGTTTTGTGTATAACCGGGACCCTTGGCCTAGCTTCTCGGGCTGCATTATCATCCAGCTGCCCTATGTATAATCACATGTTGTGTATGCACATTGTTTGTTTCTATATCATTGTTTGTTTTTTATCATAATCTGTTACTTGGGCTCTGACTTTGTATCTGCTTACATAATTTGCTGATATTGTCGGATGATTTTTTAATTGTTTTATTTTGTATATTCTATTTGTAATGTTTGACAGGTTGAACACAAATAAATAAAAAGGAAATACATGAAGTTGAGTATTCCATAAAACCTGTTTCCTAAACTAGAAAAAATGTTGGAATAAGTGTACTGTAGTGAGAGGGGATATTACGAGATAAAATAAATTTAGATAAATAGATACAAACTTTGTGTTTTACTTAAAAAATCACCTGACCTATTGATATATAGACTTGTCTTATAGACTTTTGAAGCAATGTATATTTTGAAGAATGGAACAAGTTACGAATTTTATGGAATGTTACATACATTGACCCAGTGATAGATGGAAAGCAATTTCTTTTTAAATTATTTATTTGAGTGTACCCTCATCTTAATCGATATAGCTATAATATTTTTCCCAACAAGGCCTTTAGGGAGACTAAAGTCATCTTTCCATAAACATTTTAAATAAATTTCGCTAGGGAATTTCTCTTCCACGTGTTTAAAAAGGCCTTCTCGCACGTTTTTTTATTATAATGGAACAAGTTATAGACAAGCAGAAGTACGAAATTATATTTAAAAGTTTAATTATACCAATATAGCGTAAATAATAATTTTAATACATGATATTGGAACTTTGTGCTTCATTAACACATAAAAATATTTATATTTAATTTTTCATTTCAAAAAATTATTATCAGCTCTTGGTGGAAAATACTCCAAAATGATTATTGATTTATTATCAAGATTATTTTTATTGTGTTGTTGTAAGGCTGTGGTTAGCGTGAAACGAAAAATAGAACCAATATTGAGAGTCTTACAACAGACGTAACATCAGAAAGACTTAGAATTAGACAGAATTTAAAGAAGACAGAAATTAATCGAAAACAAACTTCAGACAGCAGCTAAAAAAAATCCAAGGAAAGAAGCACTACCATATATAAAAGGGATATATTGTTACTCCTTAGGAGATAGTGTTTGTACAACATCTCCGATAATTGTAAGTCCGCAAAAACGACCAGGAGAATACTGAGTAAACCGGACAAAATACCCTATGAAAATCACAGCCTATATTAAATATCATACGGTTATTAGCGAAAATCCTACATTGGATCAACTAATCGATGACACAACATGTGTTGTGACAAGACACAACATCAGTTTAATAGCTGGAAACAAATAACGCAAACCAAATACTACAATACGCCGAAATTGAGAAATCAGAAAATCTCAACAAAACGAACGACGATTACCTACTGTATGGAGATTTGTTTTTCTACAAAAATGCCATCACAAGTACTGCTTCAGTAACAGACGTACAAACTGAAATTTTAAAAACCAAGACGAGATTGGACAGCCTCACTGGAGCCTGCAAATGAGCACTTGAAAATTACGAGTGCGATCTCATTGAAAAGTTATGAAAATTCAAGACATTTTCTGTACTTATACGAAACTTTTCACAAAAAGAAACGCATCAACGGATAAACACCGGCAAACATTCTTCAGCATAGATCTCCTGTGAGATCAATGTCGTGTAATAAAAACCAACTTCCCGGCGCTTGATGTTTAATATTCACTCGAACGATTCTCTTCCACAAACACTCCATAACACCCAAATAATATTCACCAGTGAGATTTTGACCTTATGGAATGAATTCCCGAAGTATAATACGTTTAGAGTCATAAAAACAAATCAACGTTGTCTTCTCTCATTACTTCTGGAAAAGTAATATTTTCGATTTCGGAGAGCCTGGAGACTTCCTCGTAGCACTTTGGCACTTTGTTTAAGAATCTTACTTGAAGTGCCAAATATCATCACCAATTAGAATCGATTCCAGAATTGTGTAATTTTCCAGGAACAAATCCAGTAAGGATTTTCCGCTTATTTAAATCGTTTATCAAAATTTATTAAATCATTTTTTGGTCGTATTTAGTTCCTCCGCTATTTTTCTCCTTTGAACTCACATCGTAGGCGATCACTTCACGCACTTTTTCCACTAACTCATCGCGATTTTCATTTTTTGGACGATCTGGCTTTTTGGCCTTTTTCTTCCAAAGCATCAAGACTGTCCTGGAATCACCTATACCACTCGCACACATATATATGGGATAGCCAATCATTACCATAATTTTTTTTCTTCAATTCAAACGTTTCTTTTTCAAACGTTTTTAAAAGTTACCAAAAGATACTGTCATGGATCCTAATTATGACGGTCTCGTTTTAGAGAGGAGTTATGTATATATATATATATATATATATATATATATATATATATATATATATATATATAGTTATTCACCAACTAGCGGAAGAGTGGCATGGCATGAAAGAGCCGGTTAAAAAACAGGGGCAAAACACAAAAGGGAATAAGTAAATATTAAAATTAGTGTAATAAGTAATGGTTTATTCCTTTATGTACGTAATGTCCTGAAACATTTTCTAAAATCAACAATATTCTTGGACTTTTAACTATTTATAAAAATAATGAAATTCGACTCTTTCATAACACATAAGTATTGAAAGATCCAATCAAAGTTTTGAAAAAGCCAAGTTCTAATTACAGGACATGCACCGTATATTAGCAAAGATATTTATTATTAGGTATATAAAATGTTTTATAAAATACAAACTCTGGATAAAGTATTTACTTAAATTTAAGAAACTCTCACAAAATTGGCTATTTGAGATCAATCATTGCAACCCAACTAGCGATGGTATTTTTAGGAACTATTATAATGTTATTTAAAAACATAAATTAAAAACAAAAATAAATAATTCAAAAAATCTTAAAAACAGTTTTAGCAAAAATATTGCAATGTCCCTTTTACACCACAGGATTCATATTGTGTTTCTTCACATTCTTTCTTTGCTGGTTTGCGTCCTTGTTTTTCTCCGGAGTATCCGTTACGATAACAGATGACATTTTTTAGTTCTTACGAACTGTGTTTTTTCTTGGACCTGCCTTTGAAAATGGCCTAATCATTTGTGGTGATATACCTAGATCCCTTGATGTGCCCTCGACAGTAGATGCAAATCCTCTTCGATTTCAGTTACGTCGCTATTATCATTTTCCTTATTGAAATCGACTTCAGCAGATGCATCTGATCTATCAGTCACAAAGGATGATAGAAACTCTTTTTCTTCAAATACGTTCGAATTCAAGGGATAAATATCCATTTTGAGAAAACCTTGTGTAATATTGTGAGGACTGAAAGCTGATAGATATGCATCTTTCACAAACTGTTCAACTTGGTAAATGGTCACCGTTTTACCGGGATTTGACAACATCCACTCATTTATAACAATTCTATAAATGTACTACTATATGTACTATACCTACTGAATGTACTACTATAGATACTGGACTGACTACGAGGCTGTAGCTTATGGCTACAATATGGTGGGAATATGACTATTACAATAGAGTTTTCTCTAGCAAATTGAACCACTCTGAGGTTAATATGTAAACTATGATTGTCCATTATGATCAATGCCGGATTTTCTTTTGAGAGCTTCACATGCACTACAAAATGTTTAAGAGCTTTTATAAAATATTCTTCATTCATATAATATTTGCCAATCCAAGAGCTAGACTAACATAATATCTTTATTATTTACCCCCGGGAAAATAAACATTGGCAAATAAATATTTGCCAATCCAAGAGCTAGACTAACATAATATCTTTATTATTTACCCGCGGGAAAATAAACATTGGCGGTAAACCGCCACTAGCAGCATTAATGAAAAACACAGTTGTCACCAAAGTTCCTCGATCACCTGATGTCACTTGTCCGATTTGTTTGATCCTCTTTCAGCAATAACTTTGGTAGGATTAGTTAAAGTGGTGCAACCTGTTTCGTTTGTGTTAAATATCATGAGAGGCGGAAAATTGAATCTTGCATAAATATCGGTAAGTTTTTCAAAAAACGTGCTTACGTTCGTTTTGGTATAATTAGTTGCTTTGGAAAGTGAAGTACTTTCGGGTTTTCTAACTGCTAATTCTTTGTGTTGGCTCATAAAGCCTTTCAACCAATCTTCGCTTGCACTTTGAATATCCTTCCATTTATTTGGACAAACAGAATTCACTTTCGCATGTTTTCAAATAAAAAAACTCTAGTAAATCGTCTTGTACCATAGTAAAAATATGCTTATTACCTATATTAGTGTAATGTTAGTAGGACGATTTGCCAGAAGATTTTACCTTCCTGACAATCTTAGCTTAGTAAGCTCTAGAAATATCACAGAAAAGGGCGGTTTTATTTATAGACTGTCCTTTCTGGATCACTTCACTAACAGCTTCTTCTATTATAGATGCTGCGGCTTCTTTGGTTTTGCTGTTTCAGATGCCATTGTTATCTAAAGTAAAAAAAAAACCGGTCTATTTTAATGAAATATCAACTAATAATAGTAAAATTTAAAAATTTAACGACTAAACAAAAAGTTTCAGCCTCTATGTTCCTAACTTGAGAGACGGTTTCTTTTTCATGAAATGAAATTATATCGGGCTACTCTTAAGATAATACTTTTCAAATGAAAAAATAATTAAGAAAATCGGTTTACACGGGAATATCCTTAAGATGCACACAAAAAAAAAACAAAAACGAAATTCAGTCGGTCATAAAACAGCCAGCGTTTTCATCATACCGTAACACAGCTCTTTTAAAACGTTTTCTCCCAAGAAACAAAACCTCGACAATTTGTACGAAATCTAAGCTTTATCTGCAATATATATGTTATTAAAAGGTCGCATATATCCATAAAATTTTAGTATAAACATATTGCTGTTAGTTTTGCAAGTATATATGAGAAAACAAATAAAATGAACTTAAAAACTTACTTTTTAACGACAAAATCTTCAATACGTTGCACCAGTACCGTTTGTTTTTGGTGAACTGTCCAATGTTTGAGGATGACAGCAGGCCAGGGTTGCCAACGAAAAATTATAATTCCAGCATCATTCGTTTGAAAATCACAGCGTATATCATAGTGACTCTTTCAAAATTTGGCTCTGCAGTTCAAATAGATATGGATATAAACAGGGCAATAAAGTCACATTCATCAACATGTTCATATGTAAATAGTAGCTTTTAAATAATCCTATTAAATTCATTTTATTTTCTTTTTGTACCTGGCTTTAATATTAATCTATAAAACGATAAAATACATTACTTTTCCAATTTACATCAAATTTAAATACTTCTGACCAATTAAGCATTTTATTACAAATAAAAAATTTACATCTCATTTTTTAAAATATCGATTTGGTGGGCTTTACATAAATTTTAATAAATATTGTCAATTTGTCAGCGGTGCTCACAAAACTCTCCCCTTTAACTTTTAAATACGAATATCAATAATTTCTGAATTTGATTTTATAGAGGTGTACTCATTGAAACGGATAATTTAATTTTGGAAATGGTGACGATATTAAATGTTTTTTATGTGATTTTTATTTTTTCTTTATAACTCAATTATTTCCTGTAATTCTCTATTACAATTTCATGGATATAAATTGTAATGTTATGCCTTTCAAAAGCAAATTTTATTGTAAACGTGTTTTTTCGAGAGAGTTTTTTTAACGAGAAATTTATAGTGTAAGTAATAATAAAATTAAAATAAGCATAGTCAGAACAACTCTGATTTGAATACTGCTCACAAAATCATAGACGCACCAGTCTAAAAGTGCATGAAAATATCCTGGTTCATCTTAGCATGAAGGTGGTAGAGCGTCAATAGATATTAGTAAGGAACAGGACCAACAAACCAGAAGATAAAAAGGGGAAATACTTCTTGAAATTTAACTGTTTCAATATATCAATACTAAAACTCAAACAATGTCAATCCTAAAGTTGCATGCCATACTGATCAATCAATGTCACTGCGATTGAACAAACATCAAGTTCAAGCCTATGTAAAACTCAAAAAATATCAAAAATACCTGTTCTTATATAAACAAAGAATCACCGGTTAAAAACAAAAAACCCAACGGAGGCAAATTTCTCAGTGATTCCTTTCTGTAATAAATTTGCCTATCGAACAAAATTTTAAAAATATAAAAATGTTCTAAAATAAATACTTTTACTACTTCATACTAACTTTTGAACGGGGGGAGGTCTTCTCCCCCCGTTTTCGAAACAAATCTAAAAAATAAATTATATTAGTATTTATATATAATGCAAAGATAGGAGGTAAATATATTTTTTTATGTATGTCAATGATACTTACATTGACAATAATAGTTTTAATGACAGTTACATACTACCAAAAAAAATATATAGGTGAGGTTTACTGTGTGATTGTTTACTGTACTGATTGTGTATTAAAATACTTAAATGTTTTTAATCGTATTCTTTAGAATCGGGAACTATATTCAATTTAAATCTACCGAAGACAGTTATTTTTATTACAATTATTATTATAACAATACAGTTATTTTTATTTAAATTAATTATACCGGTTTCATTTAATCTTCTGTATTTTGTTACCGATTCTTTTAATACCGTTTTGAAATTATTCCAATTGATTTTATATCCCGATTCCCATGCATGTTGACAAATTCTTGATTTATTAAAATCGCCCTTGGTTTTATTAAAATTACATAAAATTAATAAAAAAAATTAACCGCCAGTGATTCTTTATTGACACAAGAACAGGTATTTTGGATAGTTTTTGAGTTTTAGATAGTGGCGAAATACCCAAAAAAAGGAAAAATATATATGAATATGCTACAATCATTCAGACGTTATTCATCATTACCATTGTTGTATGGTAGTTGTAGATCATCATTGTTTGGTAAAGTATACACAACTGAGGAAGGAATCAGCTAACTACCAACAACATGGAATATAATAATTATTAGAATACCCAGTACCGAGGTAAGCGTTGCTAACAGGTGGAGCAGGTATCAAGCTACCATTTTAATTATTTATTACCTTCAAAGGAAATAAGACTAAATATTTGTTTTTTCATCTTAAAAATGTGAGTCATTAAGAAACAAAATTTAGCCAGCAATGACACTTTGTGCCTTCTTTAACTAATGTACTCCATAACGTTTGACAACAAACATGGGTTGCATGGAATTGCTGTTTGGTTTATAGCTTATTTATGGAAACCTTTCTCTTCAAAAATTCTCAAAAAACAATCACAAAGCTTCAAATCAGGAGATCTGGTGACATTCCAGTATTCTCATTCAAATGTGAGTCATCAACAGCAATGAAACTTTGTGCGTGGAGACATACCCAATTGTGCACCTCATCATCGAATCAATGTTTTTGGTGACACATCTACATCTTGTGCAATATTTTCAGCGTTTCGCATTGTTCTTCGATCTCTGAGATAGAGCCTATCGCCAACTGTCCCAAAATCTTATTGAAATTGAAATTAATTGAATAAAGGATAAATAGCCGTTTTATGTGGTACAGGATGGTTAGGATGGTTTCGATTAAATCCACATTGAGTTCCAATACCACAGGTCCACATGATTTTTGTAATATTGATGAGAATGCTCTTTTTGCGTTTCATTTAGGTAGTTATTAAAATAACTTACTAACTTACTTTAGCTAACTTTCCATAGAGATGGCCTAGCACGTCCGATTTTCAAGTATCTGCTTTTCCTTTATATCATGGCGTAATTGAAATAATTTGTACCCGACTTTGGACTGGATAATGTAGAAATTACAACCGTAGAGGGGTTATTTCCACAGTTTTCTACAAAGCTTTAAGGGCAGCTGCAATTTCTGAATACACAGCTGGTTTTTGGGGAAACATAATTTGTCGTGCCCTGTTTAAAACCCCCCAGACAACCAGTAAATTACTTTTCAATGCAAAAGGTAAAACATCACAAAATACAAAATCTGGAGTTTATATGTTACATTTGGAGATTACTAATTTAAAAATTTTACATACTGTGCCAAAAAGCAAAAAAATTTAGAATATCGAAATTTATAAATATAATAAAGGCCAGTCTAGATCAGACAGATCTCCGAAATTCCCCACTGTTTAAAATATTGTAAAAAATTAACCACAATAAAAGTGTAAAATTAGGTACCTGGGATAAACAGCAGTAATACCGTAGTTTTAAAGTACTGTTTGATAATGTAAAATCGTTTTACGAAATTATAGCCACACAAATTCAAAAATAAAAGTAATAGATAACAAATTATAAAATTGTTTTATTCGACTTTAAGGAGAGTTTTATCGTTTTCTATAGTTTACTTTATTTCTGTCTCGTTTACAGTAGAGTCAAGTGTTTAAGTCGATTTTATATAAAGTGGCAAGGTTACAAAAATACAAGGGATACTTTTTCAAAAATGTCCAAATATGTGGACGATTTATTTTAAACTCACAAGCTATATCCGAGGATCTATATCCGCCTATCTTTTATATTTCAAGTGTTAAATTGGAGATCAAGATAAAAGTTGAGCTCCTCATGTTTACAATGTGAGTTGTCACGTAAATGTAGTGCAGTGGATACCACGCAAGAAAAATTGTATGCTGTTTACTGTTCCTGTGGTGTGGAGAAAACCTACCTAAATAAAGTATTTCCCCAATTAAGTGATGCAAAACTAAAAGAAGGTTTATTTATTAAACCTCAAATAAGGAAGCTTCTAGGTGATTTCTGTTTTCAAGAAAAAATAACTAATAAGATATTGGCAGCTTGGAAGTGTTTTGTAAGTGTAGTAAAAGGATTTCTGGGCAACAAGAAAGATGAAAACTATAGAAACCTCATAGATATATTCTTAAAAGCCTACTGTGAAATACTAGGGTGTCGCAAGTCCTTAAAAATATATTCTTTGCACTCCCATTTGAATTTTTTCCAGAAAATTTGGGTGCAATAACCGACGAAGGAGTGAGGTTTCCTCAGGACGATGAAGGCAAGATTCCAGGGACGCTGGAATTCATCTATGTTGGGTGACTACTATTGGTTTTTTAAAAGAGATGATGCTACTGAACGCAAGAGAAAAAAGAGACACTTTTTGTCGCTCTATAACATGCCATGTAATATATTTTTTATTCACGTAATCCTTAGTAATATTTTTACATAGATTTAACACGTTTTACATGTTTATATGAAATAAATATTAGATTGAAAAAATATGTCGTCTCCTTTTTTTCCCCACCACCGACCCCCTGTGACAAAAAAATGTACGTGTTACAGTAATTAGCATATTATTTTCAGATTTAGGACTACAAAATATTTCATATACAATTGTTTTCATCAATGTTACCGCAAAAAAGTTTAAATTTGTTGACCTGTGTAATTTTTTAGGTAAATTACAATTTTACTGTGTTCTAGCATGTATTTCCATGATATAACTTGCACGTCTGAACTACACAACTGCTAGATCCAAGCTGTTACAAGTATCATGAAAAAAAAGGGCACCGAAATAAAATGGTAGCAAGTATTATTGCCTCATCCTTTATCCTTTCACTCACCATTAACATTCAGAGATACTTTGACTCTATTATTTTATAAAACACTTTTAATCCGCCAACATTCAATGGCAATGATCGTCTTCAGAATAAGCCTGCGTTGAATAAGCAAAAATGCTATTTACAAAAAACTATTTACAATATCATACATTGATATTCAATAAAACTTTAAATTCTACCCGTTTTCGTCATTAACCTTTTGTGTGTCAAGGTTTTTGCCCTCATCACGTTTATGATGTCGCGCCCAATTAAATTTCCTATTTGGTCTCAAGGGAACGTTTCCAGTCAACGAGAATACCTTTTAGGGCCATAATAGCCCTGAATATTTTACAAAAGCTAAAGGGAAATATCATGGTGGCAATAATGATCAAAAATTAATCAGCACCAAAGCGAGAATGATGTTCGGTTCTCGGGCTAGAATTAAGCCTGTAATGAAGATAAAGAGGCTTCTGAGGAAGGTCCTCAAAATTCTTTATAATTAATTATATGGTCTTGGAACAGATAAAAGGCACTCAGTTGCATCTGGCGGAGCAGTAATTAAAATACATTTCATTTATTGTTTACCAGACAAAAAGTGTGTTGTTTAAGTATTTTTCTCTTTTTTTAATATGAAATTTAAAACTTCTACTAAATTTCGTTTTAAAATAATTAAAAACTAGCTCGACGCGCGTTTCGCTAACCATGTTAGACTCATCGGAAGATGATTTAAATTATTTTGAATGCCATCTGATAATACTAACATGGTTGAGGAAACGCGCGTCGCAAGAGTTTAAGCAGAGATGTGATATTTAGTCAAAAACCTTGAGTTTATTGCTTCATACCGAAGGTTCCCAGAAGGTTTGAATAATAAAAAACCTAAAGTAGTTGATTGATTCAAGTGGCTTTGTTATTTACAAAATATTCTCCTTTTACCTCACTATACTTTTAAAATCAGTTGAATCCATTTTAGGAACAATTATACTACTCAGAATTTGAAATCTCAGGAATATCCCATTTACATTATCTTATTTACACATGTTTTAATGACCTGATCAGGTGTTAAAAAACAATGCGCAACTAATTTATTTTTTATGTGCAGGAACAAAATAAAACTGTACAGAGGTAAATCAGGACAATACAGTGGATGTCACATCAAATCGATGTTATTTTTTTGTAAAAAATTACATATGATAATAACGTTCATTTTGATTCTTTGCATTTGAAATGAAATCAAATAGAGCCTACAGACTTCGTGAGTGATAAAACAAAAACAATTTTTGACACTTAAATTCGGTATACGAGGATTACTTCAAAACTTCTATAGTGAGATAGAAAATTCAAGATTTGTGAGTCTTTCAAATTTTTTCAACGTTTTTTCAACCTTTTGATTCTATATATTTAATCCAACGAGGTTCCAACTTTTTATTGCACAAAGTACAACTTTTTTATCACGAATAATGCAGAGGAATCGTAGAAGAAGAATCCTTTAAGGTAAAATTTAATTATTTTATGCACCCGTCGAGTTTAATGTTATCAAATAATGTAATTTTTATCAGTTCGATCTATTTATCCATCCATGTAAATGTAAAAGTATGTTTGTCCTATCACGCTCGAATGGATGGAAGGATCTTAATGAAATTAGTCATAGAAGTCGATTATGTCGTGGAATAGACATAGGACATAGGATATATAGGATAATATACATATATATATATATAGGATAATAAAAGTTCCGGCGAGGGTTTACATCCATACATATATATAGGCAATATCTATATTGTTTTATCTTATCTTGTTGTATTATCTATATCTTTTTGTTTTTTCTTCGGTTTTCGATTAATTGTAATAATAATAATTATTTTTATATTTTTAAGTTTTGTTTTTTTTTAATAAACACTCAAAACAGCACAAGTTTATAATATATATTATTCCTATACATAGTATAAATTTATATTTTAACACATCTTTTAATAATATATTAATATACTATTATAAATTATAGTTAATATTGAAACAAAAAAATATTTTTTAATTGGTTTTTAGTTGACATATTTAGAAATGTATAACCTTTTTTTTAAGCTAACACTAATTAAATTGAGAAGTGACACTGATAATTTAAGTAGTATATATAATAATATGATTAAGTGATAAATTAACATTTTATTTCTTTGTATAGTACCATTAAAAGAGAAAAATCCAAAACTGTTTGCTTAAAAAAAAAATTAAAGGTAAAATATGTTAAAATCTATAAAATATGCTAGTCAAACAATATGTGAATTAAAAGCTAAACAAAAAATATCATATTTAAAAATAATCTCAATTCATAATTTAAAATTAATATTATAATGTAAATACAATACAATAAGATATTATAAAAAGATAAACTATAAAATATAAATTTATATTACGTATATTACGTATTTATATTAAGTATTATAAAACTGTAGTTACTTAATCAGCTCTTAAGGAGGCTTGCGGGGACGTAAAAGATAAATATACGCCTGTTTTTGAAAATAAAGTCCTATAGACTTGAAATTTGGCAGGAATATTCTTCATGTGTCATAGGTATTTGTTAAGGACGAAGGTTATAAAGTTCTAAGGGGGTTTACGGGGGCGTTAAAGATAAATATAAGCAAGTTTTTGAAATTTAAGTCCTATGGACTTGAAATCGGCAGGAATGTATTTCATGCGTCGTAGATGTTCGCTAAGGAGGAGGGTTCATAAAAATCAACTCCCGAGGGAATTTGCGGAGGTGTAAAAGATAAATATATTCCAACATTTCAAATTTGGGATTGTATCGTTGTGAATCTCTCACAATTTTATTTTCATGAAAATTATAGAAAAAATTGTCAAATGGCTGGTAAAAGCTATGAAATTCTAAAAGTAATTTAATCATAAAAAAATCAATTATTACTAAAATTTCTTCAATCTCCAAGTATATGCGGACTGGTTAGATTTTGTTCTTATTCAACTACATTTGAACTAAATTAATTGCAAGAAAATGTATGAAAATTTTAAAGCAGTATGCGGAATTAGATTCTACTGGAATATTTTATTGCATATTATATGTTTTGAGAAAAATTACACAAGTCTATAGTGGATTTAGTGTCAGAAAGTCTAAAAATATATAATGGTATATAAAACCGTCCATATATTTTTGAAATGTACCTGTAATTTTCGTATGATAGGTGTCGAAAAAATACGATTATTTAATATTTTTTTTCTTTTGTTATATCATTGAACATGGAGAATGCTTCTTTTTAGTGATTTCTTCGAGTGAGTTCCTTCCAGACACTCACGAATAATACTCCAGCAGAAATTAGCCATCATGTATTCATCCCATCGACCCTGGTACCTTTCTTCCATATTTTTTAGGTCCTGATAAAATCGGTCTCCTTCTTCCTTACACTAAGAGCAAAAGTTGTCCCGATATTTGTCAAAATGATTGTGAACGTAATGAACTTTAATGCGAATATTATATCCAAGCTTTCTGAAATTTCCCAGCATGTTTTGCACCAATTCACGATAATTTTCAGACATATAATTTCTTAGGAATTTTTTTTACAACATTGACGAAAGAAAACCAGGCTGATGATTCTGTACCATTCATTGAATGCACGAAATCGTTATCTTCCATCAAAAGTCTAATTCGCGGTCGAAAATTCTAGCCTTAAGTTTTTAATTACTCAAACCAGGAAATTTCCTCGATATATTATTAAAACAGAAATCATTTTTATCCAATGCTTTAATTGCATGCTGTTTCATTAGTCCTAATTTTATGTGCAATGGAGGCAAGATTATTTTCGCTCTAGTGACTAACGCTGAATTTATGCTATTTTGGTTTCCAACTGTCAAGTCTTTTCTTTCAGATCAATTTGTTATAATCCTATACTCGCTTTAGCTCTGCTATCCCACAAATAGAGTAAACATGGAAATTTCGTGTAACCTTTTTGTTGATCCAATAAAAAAATACCATTTTTAAATCAACGCATATAACCCATTTAAGAGCATGGTCCTTCACTTTTGTCAATTCAAGAGATATGGTTTCATACTCCTCCTCTAATTTAGTGGAATAATCAATGGGAACTGCACCATGCTTTATGTAGCAAAACATATTTCATACTCTGCTTGGAAATGTCTATAAAAAGTCTCCATTAATTTGGCAGGTAGTTTAAGAAACCCATTTTGGATAAGAGTACACGTAAAAGACCACTGACATTATTACAAAACACAACATCATGTTCTGAGCAAAAAAATGGAAGCCGTTTCTTTTTGGAGAAAATTATGGAGAAAGTATATGCCTCTCTTTGAGTCTGAATGCCAACAGTTCTGATATTCGTTTTGAAAGGTCGATATCTGTGTGTGTTCTACATTCTGGATCTGAAAGATCAGACACGCCACGAAAAGTAGGAACAGGGACGTGTTCCTACTAGGATAGGTAGTGTTTTTTCGGTTAATACCATGTACCTCGACTAAGCAAAAATAACAGCCTTTGTAGTGATTTTTTGATTCCCTCCAAATCATAGGCACACCAAACTTCAATTAATTTATTTTACTATTCGTCCATTGCCTTAAATGTTCACTACACATTTTGCAAACATTGTTTGGAATCCATGGTTTATAAACGTCTTTGATTTTCAAGTTAAAGTAAACGAAATACGCATTTTGCACGATTTTCGAGATTTTTTTCATTGTTTTTTTTTATACTCGCAACAAACGTTACAAAAAGTGTTCGGGTCATTTAAACACGATCGTTTTGACGATAACATCTTCCAGGTTATATTTACTAACTTTCCTAATTGAACAAAAACAAACAAGTTAAATATCTAATGAAAAGAAAATATTATCAATATAAGTAAATTAAAAACTGTAGGTATTTTTAATAATTTAATGTTACTGAAAGTGTTGTAGACACTATATTTTAATATTATGTTTAAATCTCGGCGGCGCCATTTTTTTGCAGACTTATATTTGTTTTCGTTTGGGAACTAGACATTTCTTCAAGTAGACTAATAGATCTACAAATAACGATCTGGATACGCCGAGACTTGTTTGTTAATACAATTACTGAAATTCTAATTTATTAAATTTTTATTTGAACTCGAACTAAATAAGACTTCTTGATAATTTTAAGTAAAGATGAACGTTAGTGAAGTTAAAGAAAAGCTTCGCCATTTTTGGAACGGAATGTTTAATTAAGGGATGCCCCGAATTAACTATCGTCAAATGAAATTAATTGTTCTAAGAGTTTTGCGCCTCATTAATCGTGACATAATGGTTAAGGTTTTTTATTTTATACATTGACTGTGATGAAACTATAAATCTAATGAAACAGTTTGTAAATATAACTTGTTGGATCTAAATAAGCTTTTTCCAATTAAAAGTACATGTACTCATTTTAAATAACATTTAACCCTATTTTCAAACATCTACTTAATATTTATCAGTAATTTAATATTAAAAAAAAAAATGTATTGATATATTGAAAGGAGATGCCTGTAATACCTGTGTTGATTTAGGTGTCTCTAAAGAATTAAATAGAGCTCAATTGTTCTGAAAATATTAACACTTTTTAAGGTACAGAAAGAAATAAAAGAAGAAAAAAGAAAAGCGTGTAAAAAAATGTTTTTGAAGTTCTATAAACATGCTAAAACATATCACATGCTTCGAGATTTCGTTTTTAAATAAAAGAAACAATTTGAAAAAGGTAGCATGCTTCTTTATTTAATCAAAAATAGAGACATGAGATTATATTTTAAATATAATATTGTTAATATGTTCCTCTCGGCTGTTTTACAGATGGCCAATCTTTGTGTAAAATTATCAATAATAATTTGGCACAGTTGCGGTTCAATTTCACCAATAACTTTAACTTCAGGTCATTAATTGTCTGCGAATTGTTAGAATAAATTTGTTCTTTTGATCTTATTCTTGAGGAATCCCCACAGAAAAAAATCGAGGGGGGTTAGTTCGCATGATCTTGCAAGTTACTTTATCACCACTGAGAAATGACGGAGCCAGAAAAACGTGTCCGTAACAAATCCAAAATTTTCCTTCGCCGTATAACATGTACTGCCATCGTATTGAAAGAAAATTTATCAACCTTTCAATAGTCGGTTTTGTTTCAACAATTATTTCCATTGCCCTCGCCTCCAAGTGTTGCGCTTGCGCTGTACTTCTCAGTACCTTCCGGGAAGAGCGTGTATTTGTAGGCGATTGAGTGAGCCAAGGAGTAGTTTTGGGCGTTGATGAATAATTTGAGATTGTGGACTGAGAATCCGCAGCGACCACTTACGTAACAAAACATATTAATTAATCTTTCGGTGATATTTTTATAAGGTATGTTCTTTTAGATATTTTTTGTTGTCACTGTTCCAAAACTTAGCGCGACTACTGAAACCACCATCGTCATTTTCATAAAATAAACACTATAACATATCCAACATACAATGCACACCATACTGTACTTGAAGAGTATTATCATTTGTTTCGGTCCATGGCTCATTTTTTGCGAGAAAACAAATTCAGGACTGAAGAAGGAGTAAAAATTGGGTGCATCGAGTTTTCGTCCCCAAAGATTCATCGTTGTACCGAAGAGGAATAGAATACTGACTCAAAAATGGGTTTATGTCTTCCAAAACAGCAGCTTATTTTTCGAAAAACAACCTCCCGATATAAATGTTTTAAATAGTGACTGACTAAGTAACTCAAAAATGCAAATACAATATTTACAAATATAATGATCACACCTTAGTTTTTATTACATATATGGATGATTCTATTACATTTATTTAATTTTATAGATAATCTAGGTGACCATATCTAAGCCAAGCCCTAATGGTATAAAATGGTTAACAAAGCGTATGGAAATGAACTGTAATCAGTTGAATAGACACTTCCCTAAGAATCTGATTAATAATCACAGGTCGACATGATTTTTATAACATTGATGAAATTGCTTTTATTTTTCATTTCATTTAGGTAGTTATTAAAACACTTTTTCACAGAAATGACCTAGAATTTTCCATTTTCAATTACCTGTTTCTCCTTTATATCAAGGGGAAATTGAAACTATATGTACCTGACCATGGACTGGACAATGTAGGAATTACACAGTATTCTACAAACTTTTAAGAACAGTTTGATTGTTTTCTATAGTTTGGTTTGTTTTATTATAGTTTCAAAGTGAATTTTATATAAAATGGCCAGTTCTAGTCGGTTTAGTATATGCAGACGATTTATTTTAAAGTCACAAGCTAGGTCTATATCCGAGGAAGTTAAAAAGCCTATTTTTTATGTTTGCTGTGTGTGTTGTCACGTAAATTTAGTGCAGTGACAAAGTCGCAAGAAAAATTCTATGCCGTTTGTTGTTTCTATGATGTAGAGAGAACCTATTGACCATGTATGTGATTGATACTTTTGTATCACTAAGACAGAAGAGATTTCAAAAAAGCAAAGGGGCAGAGTCAGTATACAAATATGCCGTCTGAACTTTCCAGTTCCTCAGAGTCAGCAGCTACCGTCATAAGGAACTAACTACACGTTTCCCAGTGATTCTAATTCTTCATCAGGATCTGATCCACAACTTTTGGAGAACAGCAATTGTGACCCAACATTTTCAAGAACTACCAATGAACTTCATTTAATAACTCAGAATGAATTAAATAATTTTGTATGTGACCTGGGATTGTAAAAACCAAAATCGTAACTTCTTGATTCCAGATTTCAACAGTGGAACCTGTTAGACTAAAATGTAACTGTTTCACTTTACCGAACACGGAATGTAACATTTTCAAGATTTTATGAAATGGAAGAAGCGCTGTGTGTCTATTGTGCTATTGATAATTAAAATGCATGAACTTAATATGGAAAATGTACCTTCCGAGTGGCGTATTTTTATAGATTCGTCGAAATTCAGCCTAAAAGCCGTCTTGCTTCATAATAAAAACAAAAACCCATCTATTTATTTGGCTCATTCAGTGACAATGAAAGAAATCTATGACAACTTAGCAACCATACTAAATCGCCTTAAATATGAACAGTATCAGTTGGATATTTGTAGGTATTTAAAAGTGATAGGTATATTGCTAGGACTTCAAGGGGGTTTTTACAAAGTATTGCTGTATTTTTTATCTCTGTGGCAGTAGGGCAACAAAAGAACATTAAGAAATAATGGCCTCATAATATTTCGTTTAAACTTGGTACTTTCAACATAAAATATACCCCTTTTTCTAATCCAAAAAAGGTGCTTCTTCTACCTCTCCATATTAAGCTTGAGCTACTGAAAAACTTTGTGCCATGGACCATGGATAAAAATGGTAATTGTTCCAAGTATCTAAAATATATATTTTCTCAATTAAGTGATGTAAAATTAACGGAGGGCATATTTATTGGACCTCAAATAAGGAAGCTTCTAGGTGATTTCCGTTTTCCAGAAAAATTAAATGAAATGAAATTGGCAGCTTGAAAGTGTTTTTGTAAGTGTAATGAAAGGATTTTTGGGCAACAAGAAAGATGAAAACTATGAAAACCTGATAGATGAACTCTATGAAATACTATGGTGTCGCATGTCTTTAAAAATGTATTTTTTACAAACCCATTTGGATTTTTTTTCAGTAAATTTGGGTACAGTAAGCGACGAACTAGAAGAGAAGTTTCATCAAGACAGCAGGACGATGGAAGCAAGATACTGCTGGTTTTTGATTGATACTTTTGTACCACTAAGACAGAAGAGATTTCAAAAAAGCAAAGGTGCAGATTCAGTATACAAATGTGCCGTCTGAACTTTCCAGTTCCTCATAGTCAGCAGCTACTAAATTTGGGTACAGTAAGCGACGAACTAGGAGAGAAGTTTCATCAAGACAGCAGGACGATGGAAGCAAGATACTGCTGGTTTTTAAAAATAGATTCTGCTACAGAACACAAAAGGAAAAACTAAAAGTTTTTGTCTCTGTATGACATCTCATGTAATATATTTTTTATTCACATAATCCTTTATATTAAATAAATATTAGATTGTAAAAATAGGTCGTATACTTTTTTTCCTCACCACCCTGTAACAAAAATACTGTACGTGTTACAGTAATTAGCTTATCATTTTCGAATTTAGGTCTATAAAATACTTTATATACACCTATTTTCTTCAATGTTATCTCAAAAAATTTTAAAATTGTTGACCCGTTTAATTTTCACACTTTTTATCTCCTTCGTAGAATAATTCGAAGCAAGCCACTACAATTCAGCTTTTGTTTAGGTAATTTTCTTGTCATAACGCATCTGTCAAAAAATGAATCTAAACCAAGCTCCAGACAGATATGGGTAATGCGGAAGGCGTTCAGACACGCATAAAAAGGTTTTCTAACCTTTTAAATCCAGTTTAAATCTCTCCTTGACGTCTCTCTGAACGTCCAAAATGCCCTTAAATAACCCGCGCTTATATTTAACCATGCAAATTTTATTTACGATGCAGAATAGAATGGGGAAATGAGAGACGATGAGTAAAAAAGGGAGAAAGGTGGAAGAGGACCTTTTCCAAAAGTTTTTTTTTACTCGTGAAGAGGAGTAAAGGCGATCGGAGTTTGGCGAGATTATAATTTTAAAGAGGGTTTAGCATTTTTTTAGTATTTTCGACTAAGTATGATGATGGTTGGGAAAAAATTATAATTATTAATTAATAGCAAAAATGGCCGCTGAGAATTGCGATTTAAGTTAATGAAAGATTAATAACCTTTCTTAAAATAACAATATATTCAGACATAATTTAACGCAAATACAAATTGAGTTCTCGATGATGTATTTGAAATATCTTTGCTATTCCTAGAGCAAAGAATGGTCATAATAATGAAAATTTGAAATCATACAGTGGAAGCTGTAGCTTCATCATACATGGATCCCAGTAGGTTCACATAGATTCTATCTTTTGGTTAAGCAATGCATTCATTCTGGCTTGCTTTAATATTTAGTTAAATGCCTTTTAATAGTCAATAAACGCCAAACACCGTGGCATGGTGTATTCATTGTACCTTTATATGGTCTATCCAATTCTAAATCTTGCCTGCTCTCTTGGTTGTTCCTCATTCAATGTTCTTAATATTCTTTTTGATATTATCTTTCTGAAAACTTTGTACATTACTGATAGGAGGGTTATTGGGAAGTAGTTTTTTAAATGCTCCTATGCTCCTTTCTCATGAAGAAGAATCACTTCAGCATTTTTCCTTAGGCTAGGTATTTTTTTTATCTTTGAGCCATTTTGAGTACAATTTAGCCATTTGTAAAGTAAATTGTAATTATAATTTGTAATGTAAATTTATTTGTAAAGTTTGACTACCAGCTTTTCACATTTCAACCGTTACATTCTCCTTTCCTGGAGCCTTTCCATTCTTCATTGCTTCTATGGCATTTATCACTTCATCTACCAGGATATCTGGCATTTGCTCCCCCGTGGGCATTGCTGTCTTCGACTGGTTGTGATTTTTATATAACTTTGTTCCTCGAGTGTAGAGAACGTGACCAGTTGTTTCCAGTTTGATTCGCTTTTCTTCGTTTTTCACATAGCCATATACAGGATAGTGTATATGGGCAAAAGTACTTTCGTAAATTTTATCCATCGATTACTTACGGGGCCTTCAACCTTTTGTCAAGGGCTAGATTTGGGTATCCCTTTTGACAGACGGGCCGCAAAATAAAGTATATATATATATATATATATATATATATATATATATATATATATATATATATATATATATATATATATATATATATATATATATATATATATATATATATATATATATATATATATATATATATATATATATATATATATATATATATATATATATATATATATATATATATATATATATATATATATATATATATATATATATATATATATACATGTAGAACACACAACAACCTGCGTCTTCGCCATAATGAGCAATGGTTAGTTGCTTGATCGGGAGGAGCCCCACCCATCCCTTGGGGTAGGGCATATGTCGGTACTCTGATGAGTTTAACCACCAACAGACAAAACATGTGCCCTCCAATATAAGGGATGGGTGGAGCTTTCTTCTGCTCAAGCAACTAACCATTGCCCATTATGGCGGAGACGCAGGTTGTTGTGCGTTCCACATAGGATTGTGGAACCCAACGGTCGGGGGTGAATAACTACTGACTACTGTTGTTTCGTTGGACGCAGTCCAAAGAAGTAAAAAAACTGCATTTATAAATAAGCCATACGACGAGAAGTCGGCGAAAATATGGGTTGTTTGATTGTGGACGGGGACCCCCTATTCTTGGCGAGAGAGCATATGACTGTTCGTTTCTATTCAGCTGTCTCCTTGTGTTGGGCTCAAGCCGAGCTGACGACGGCTAACGACATTTAAAATTCAAGGTAGCTTAAGACTTACCTTAGGTAGAAAATAAATGTAAGACGTGTTTTTTTTGAAAGACGTTTATTAAAAAAAAATACTTTAATGAAATTTCTGGCATTGTTTATTTTTAACAAGTTTCTCAATGTCTAGTCTTACCTTGGACGTAGCAATACGAAGACTATTTTCAAGGTGCGAGGTCATTATTCTGCTTATATTTTTTGACTTGACAGGTTTAATCGAGAAAACAACTGCTCACATACATAAGTGCTTCCAAATATTGACATGAGGTTGAATTCTTGGAAATTTATTTTGGAGTAAACATAAAAGTATGCCCAAGTTGTATTTTTTTTTTCAAATTTTCTGTAACTTCTTTTCTTCAGTTATACTGAAAGGTATCGCGAACAAGTTAAATTTTCATTCTCTCTGAAGTCCTAAAATCTCAGAGTCAATTATTCCTATAAATCAGTTATTGTGGACATATATTTGTCAATCTCACTACAAGTTGGCAAGTTCGGGAAGTGCGTGAAATTTTTTTTCTGAAGCTGCATTCTCCACAAGTTGAATTTAGCTTCAAAGGATTTTAAATTGTCCTTCAAGTTGTTTATAAAGTTTTCCTTGTCTTGTAGCCACCCGTTCAGCTCGTTGAGATGTAAAGTCAGATTAGTTAGGAAGATAAAATCATTGAGCCATTCTTGGTCATCGAAGAACGGAGTAGGTTTCCTGTGCCAGACAGAAACGTTTTAAATGCTTCTTTGATGTCGAACACCTGCTTCAACATTTTGCCTTTACTAAGCCAACGAACATCTGAGAAGTAAACAACATCCCCATACTCGGCATCAATATCGGAAAAGAAATTTTAGAATTCTCGGTGCTTCAGTCCTCGAGACCTCATGAAATTTACCATCTTAATAATTTCTTTCATAACATGGTCAGAATTAATTTTTTTGGTGCATACATTTTGTTGATGTATATTACAATGATATGCATTAAATTTAAGTCAGTCTGTTTTTTTTAGTAAAGCTGCAAGTTCTTCATTTTTACCACCCAAAGCTAGTACCCCATCTGTTATTATGCCTGATAGTTTTGTAAGGTTAATATTGTATCGATTCAATACCATCATGACACATTTGAAAATGTCTGCTCCCTTCGTAGTTTCTTTCATAAAATAAATGGCAGCCAGTTCTTCTGTAATTTCAAAATTATTATCGATGCCACGGATGAAAATTGTCAACTATCGCAGCCACAGTGGCGACGGAGTAAAAAAAATAGACGCCCGATTTTTAAGAGAATTTTCTATAACTTCTGTTAACTTGTCAATTCTTCTAGCAACTATTACACCTGATAGATTAATTTTAGAGGAAGGGGTGTTTTTGCGAAGGGCATAAAACTTCTGCAGTTGAATCCATGCATTATTTTATAAATTCGCTAACAACGAAAGGCTTTGACTTTAGCAACTGAGCAATTTTTTCCGATACAATATAGTTCACCTAAAAAAAAATATTTTGTAAAAAATTAAGGACCTTAATTTTTGCAATAACAAAACATGAGTTTTAACTTTAAACGCAGTTTAAACTGTAGGTATAGTACCGCTCATTATTAATGTGATAAAATGGCTTACCTTTACACAAGCTTCGCTTTATTATTTGGTCTCTGAAATGTATATAGCTGCAACTGAAGTTGTTTCGTCAAGACTTCCACTTTATCAACCCGCATATGACCCTCAAATTTGGCAGCAAGCTTTGTTTGATAATGTCTTTTTAAATTGTTATTATTTCGTATGACATATCAAGAATGAATGCAAGATCGAGTATACAACAAACCAAACATAGAAACAGAGAAACACAAATTATTACAACACTAGATCTAAAATAAAAATACAAACTATTACAACATTATGTGTAAATTGTACTCTTTCATAACAGTAACCTTCTCATAACATACCAAACGCACGGGCTTTTCTCGAATGTTTACAAATAAATACAAGTTTGTCCACTTTTCTTGAAAAACTTGCGGCTTATTAGCGATTTTGCGTTTTCGATTCACACTTATTATAGCAGCTATATCGCCGTCGAAATAATTTCTGACAGATAATTTGTTGCGTAACGACAACTACATGATTGTCAGCCAGTATTACACCATGTCAACTTTTGTAAACGAAGTTAAAAACTTGAGGCTAGTGAAAAAACGAAATGCAGCCTGCGGGTTGAAAACCCCTATGGAATGATCCTCATTTGGAAATAAAACATATTTTAATAGTTATTTATTTTATACATTTTCGCATAAATTTGGTTCAGTTTATTATAAAAAAAAGAAAACTTACACATTATTGTCGTTTAATGTCAAAGTTGAAATTACTAGTATTAATTTTTCACACTATAACACGTTTTAAACAATTCATGTCACATTGAAACACATGATTAATTCTTAGATTTAATGTGCACCATCCCATTGCTCCTGCAAAAAGCTTCGTATGTTGATAAAATATTGTACAAAAAATTAGGCTTTTTTTGGTTTTGCTCAATAAACCACTCACAAATTTTTTTCTGCGTGAAAATCAGTGGATAAGAGTGCTTGTAGCCTTTGTACACTATAAGGGTAAAGTAAATTATCTTTACTTTTCTATGTACAATCCAATGGAAAACTTTAACTTGTCGGGCAAAACTTCGAGTACTTTTGGTAGAATCATCAACAACATGTAGAATTTGTTCTTCGATTTCAGGACCGATTTATCGCTGCCGGCCACATTTTTGAGATTTTAGAACCACACTACCTGTATCCAAATGTTTTTGAAAAACTTGGATAATTGTTTGCAGATTTGAAAATGGTCTACCCGCGTATAGTTCCCCGTAAATGCGCCTAGCTCCTTCGGAATTTTGGAGCGGTCCCCCTTAAACAAAAATCATATCCCAATACTCGCGTACTGAATATATTTTTGGTAATAAATGAAAATGAAACACCGGAATATTTTTGTTGCAATTTTGAAATATTTGTTATGGCGATCTTTGTTATGGCGATATTACGACGTTGCAACATCCTTCAAGGCTGATGTACGGAATGATTCTTAATAAAAAAAATATTTTTATATTTTCATTAGTTTGTTAGTAATTTATTCGTAATTTATTCATTAAATAGAAACCTATTAATATTTAGAAAGTGTACTTTTTTTACATATTTGTTTAAAATGTTAATTCTTATTATAGCTTTTTCATTGGTGATTTAACAATTTTGCAAGGTTTTTGACCCTTGTTGTAAGGGTCTCTGTTCTTTAAAACGATGTGAAGGATTGTTAGATAAATTTACGAAAGCCGTTTCGCTTACGCCCTATATATATATATATATATATATATATATATATATATATATATATATATATATATATATATATATATATATATATATATATACAGGATGATTCACGATGGATCGTACATTAGACGATTACGGAGAACTACTTGGGGTAGTGATTTTAACTTTTGGATACTTACGTAAATGAATATGAACTCTCTATTTAATATATTTCTGCGCTACAGTGTTGCCAGGTCTACTAGGAGCTGATTACAATTTCGTTTTTTAAATGTTCCGTTTCGGAAATAAAAAATATTTTTTAAGAAATTTGGCAACAAACATCCTTGAATATATTTTTTCCCAGCATAGCTAGATACCTAAATTTTTGAATATACGGTACCTTAATAGGTTGTTTTATGATAATATGACATGATAATTACTTTATCACATACAGGGCGTTTACAAAATAGTGACCTTTCGATCGGACTTAAAATGTATGTTATATAGATATTTTAAATGGAACACCCTGTATTTTATAGTGGAGCTCAAAAGAGCAATTAATTCAGTATCTAAACGTATTAAGTGATGATATACCTATTTTTAACGGTTTTCGACTTATAAGCAAAAATCCAAAATAATACAATTAATGCAAAAATAACGCTTTATTTTATTTTAGTAAACAATAACACAAAATTAAGATTAGTAACATAATACTATCTAAAAAACTATTTTTATAGTAAATGTTCAAAACGCTGACCGTTTACCTCTAAACAATTTAACATTCTAATATGACCCCTTCCGTGACGGCTCTTCTTATCTCAATAGGATCTATGGTTGCGAATGCTTGATTTACCCGATGTTTTAACTCTTCTTTAGTGTTTACTGGCGTTTTGTAGATATTGCCCCTGATACAGTACCTCAAAGACAGAAATCAAGGGGAGTTAAATCGGTTTTAAGGTTGGCGGCCTGTTACACGGACCCAAATTTCTAAACTACCAATCTTGTATGATCTTGAATGAACTATTCCCATAGAGTTGCCTGCTTACTTCTTCTGTACAATGTGACTGAGCACCATCAAGCTGGTATCAGATGGTTCGATACGCGGCCAGTGGAAGGTTTTCTGAAAAATCCCTTACTACTGTTCTTACTATATCTAGATACTTTCGTGCAATTAATTGTTCATCGAAAATAAAGTATCGAATTTGTTTGTCCATAATTAAATAAAAATCATTAAAACTAAATTTCTCTTGGAATGCGGAATCCCCGGTAAAATGAGGATTTTTATTGGCCCAGAAGTGACAATTTCGTCTGTTAAAAACGCCTTTACTCGAAAATTTGAACTCATCAGTGTAGATTATTTTTTGAAAAAATGTGGATCTTCCTGGAAATGAACTAAAAAATTTTCACAAAATTCCACTCTTTGAGGGCAGGCGTCTGGTTTGAGAAACTGAGCTTTGGAAAATTTGTAAGGGCGCAAGCTGTGTTTTTTCAATATTCGTTGTATTGAGGAGATTGTAATATGCAGCTCGTCTTCAGCTCTTCTAATAGAAGATTGTGGATACGCATGGAAATAAGCCAGAATGCTAATCTCGTTATCCTCATCAGAAGTTACTACCTTGGTCAAATTCCGGGGTGCCTTCGAAAAACTAAAATTTATAAAATTTGTTTGAATCCGTCTATGCTAAATTAGAATACATTGCTTTAAATTGTCTGCAGGTGCGGTCAATAATTTTGTCACACTATCCATATAAATAAATAAATTCACGATCACTGCATTCGAATAGTTAATTTTTTCTATTCTTTATTGAGACAATTATTTACTTAAATCCGCTAATTGTGAATTATCAAAATAATAATGTCAGATACATAAATTTTCATAATATTTATTTAGAAGTAATGTCACCATAACCGGTCGTGGCCCACTACTAAAATAAACCAATATCTTTGCATTAATTGCATTATTTTGGTTTTTTGCTTTTATAAGTCGAAAACCGCTAAAATTAGGTTTATTATCAGTTAACACTTGTAGATACAGAATTTATTGCTCTTTTGTGTTCCACTATAAAATACAGGGTGTTCCCTTTTTATATATATTTTTATTTCCGAAATGGCTCAAGATAGGTATAGCATATGATATATTAAAAGTTTCAAAATACCTCATAGAATGTAAAAATATAATATTATATAAATTTTTTATATAATATTTAAAAAAACAAAGTTGGTGTTAACTACGACCAGATTTGGCAACACCGCAGCACAGAAAATGTTTTAAATGGAGATCTCATGTTTATTTAGATAAGTGTCTAAAATTTCAAATTTTTACTTTAAGTAGTTCTCCCTAAACGTCTAATATACCAGTCACCGTGAATCACCCTATATATATATATATATATATTATATATATATATATATATATATATATATATATATATATATATATATATATATATATATATATATATATATATATATATATATATATATATATGACTTACATATACTTACTTAGATAGTTGTATATATTCATTCCCTATATTTATTAATGTAGTACGTATGTCATTCATGGCAAAAGATTCTGGATATGGTAGGAGTAATTTTTAACTTTAGTTCTATTCCGCAGATATATTTCGATATTTCAATTCACTATTACCCGTTTAACTTGTTTGCATTATATTCCTCTCACACATATTTCCTAATTCTGCTTTGCTATGCAACTCTCGTCTGGTCGGATACCGGCATACTTTATTAGTGAGCTATTTTTTTGGATATATCACATTTTAGTGCCTCTTCGTTTATGTATTATTCTGGCGATTTAGGACAATGGTCCAGCTATTGCATTCATATGCTTTAAATCAATAAGTTACGGTTTTATATACCTTCGCTTTGTGAAAAATGTTACCATTTGGCCTGAACTATATTCTTGTTGCTTCCATTCTTTTGTTTATTTCTTACTCATTTTGTTCCCATGGTTTGATAATTTTCCCAAATAAATATATTTTGTCAATATGTTTAAATTTACTTAATTTGTACTTTGTAATTACACTATCCATCACCATTATAAGTTGCAATCCGTTTAAGACTCATCTCTGCCTTTTTCGTTCTGAATTTCTAAATTTTTCGATAATTATGTTCTACTTTGATAACGCAGCTGCTGTTTCATAATATTTTTCTGCTTTGTTCATATTTGGATTTATTATTCTTCTTTCTAAGTCTCTCCATATTTCTTCTCTTCTAAAGTTACCAAACAATTAGAAATAAAGCACTATAACTTTTGAAAAACATTTTCTCAATTTGGTAAATAAGACTTCCTAATAATTTTGAGTAAAGTTGAACATTATTAAGCTTAAAATCGACTTTGCAGTTGCTTAGAAAACTCTTTAATTAGGAAAATGTCGCATTAACGACGTCTAAAATAAAACTTTTCTCGAAAATTTTGCGTCTCGTATATTCGAAAAAATAAAGTGGGTTTTTTCTGTTGATTTTGTTTGTGACAACTCTAAAGAAACCATAAATTAAATGATGTACGACAATCTGTAAATAAAGCTCGTTATGTAGCGCACACTAGGATCCATAAATCAACAGTAAGGCTTGAAAATGTTGAGATATAAAGACAATTTCTCGTAACTAAGTTCATATCAGAAAATATGTTTTGAACAAAATTGGCTGCTGTAAACATTTTGCAATTTGTTTGTTTACAATCACCAATTCTAAGATGATTCGTAATTTCGGATGTTTATTTCTGACGTTAGTCACTCAATTTATTTGCATTATTTAAAACTTGGAACATTTTAAATGCGTCCTGTTTATAATCTTTTAGAAATTTTTAGGACATTTAACAAATTAGTTATTTTTTTTTACCATGTTAATGTCGAGACGAGAGGGGGAAGTCTGTGTTCTTATAAGAATAAAGTCGAATGAACGGAATTGTGTTTCTATGAGTTCACACACATTAATTTTAGTTAATATAAAGGACATAATCAATTCAAGAAAAACGACTGTTAAGAAGGGTCATTTCGAACTATCACAATTTTCAGCATACTACTCCAAACTACCCAATTTGTCTTCCACCAAATGGTTTTTAATGAAAATTGTTAAAACATTTTTTTTTAAATGAAAATTAACCATACTGTATATTAGAAATGTTAATATAAAAAGGAGTTTATGCGCCATTTTAATAAAAAAAAATAATATTTTGAATGTATTAAAAAGATGCATCGCTTCTAAAGTTATTACGTTAAAAAAAAACTTGGATTTATTAAGCTTGCTTCTTTTTAGGGAGTCTATCGATTCTGGAACGTAATGGTGGTTATTTTCCTTGATTATAATCAATTCCGTAAATATTTATCCGGATTTATAGCATATTCATAACCCGTTTTAGACCGTATTATCTTGTGCTATATTTCTGGTTGAGATATTTGAAATAATATCATGAAACTGCTCTTCGCTGATGTACAGAATGACTAATCAAGTTAACGATCATCATCTTCCGTATGTATGATGATATTTCTAATATCATCATACATACGGCTGTGAAATACGGCAACTTGCTGTGAAGCACCATTAGAAGAACTGATGGGTTGATTGTGAAGTGAGATATCCTCTGAAGAGAAATTACCATTCTCTGGATTTTCATAAACCTGAGGTGTTACGGTAGTTGATGGGGCAAATAGTGGTCCCCGAACCTATTACGGTTGACTTGCCAAATTCCAGCTCCTTTGCTCAATACCGTCAGTAGCAGCCTTACCATATGCCTTACTCAATATTTCGGACACGTTATAAACCGTTATCGGTTGTCCAGCGTATGCTCGTAGCCACGAATCTTGCTCCTGGACATTGTAGTTTTGCATGGGTTTAAAAAAACTAACATCTAACGGCTGTAAACGGTGGGTAGTATGACCAGGTAGTTGCAAAAGATAATCTTCCATATGTATGATGATATTTCTAATTATTTTATACTATTGATTTATTTCAACAATAAGTTTTACAATAAAAACAATAAATAATGTATTTAACATTAATGAAATATTATTATCCCCTATTTTCACTTGATTTGCATTTGTGCGGCTTCTGGATATTTCCCTAACTAAATACAGCAACAATTTCAACAAGAATTTACGTTAAAACCGATAGTAAATATCAATATAATGTTTACTTGAGTAGTTCTGAATCCTACTAGAATAATAAATGCTGAATATTATTGTTTTCAGCTTGATATATTAAACATGGTTTTAATATCAAAAAGGTCCAAGAATAAAATATTAATCCCAAGGTGTTATTCCGCATCATGACAATGCAAGACCTCATAGTACCAGAATTTCCCAAAAAAATAATGACAAGGTTGAACAATAACATGAATGAGGCTCTCTATCTCTTTCCCATATCTATGGTAAGTTTGTAATAATTTGCAGACATTGATTATTAAAATATTGTTACATTGGTCAGACTTTTAATAAGATAACCATTGTGTCTTTATTTTTAATACATTAATTGATTTGCGAACAAGGTCATGTGGTTGAAAGGGTTGGAAATCATCATTTGGGCGAGGTCTTAAATAAGACTTAATATAATCTTCAAAATTTAAGCCATGAGTATATAGTTTATCCAGTGGAGAAGTAGATTTAAACCTGGGTCTATCACTCCAACTTAGGGTCAAAAGTACAAGGTGTGGCAGCTGTTCAAGGCCGCTATGAAAATGTCTTATTATTTTGTCCACCGGTCCTGACGACTATTTTTTTTTTGGATTTTTGGAGAGTTTCTTTTTGTTGGTTATTTAATAACACAAGCCAATATTATATGGATATTATACTGCAATATATTTTAGCAATAAAGGAAAAAATACGAAAAATTCAGGTCATCTGTTTTGTTTCACCAAGATAAAGCTCCATATTCCGATTCCTTCAGATCCCTTCAGATTAATTCAGATTCCTTCAGATTATCCCAGATTTGATTAGATTCCTTTCGTTTCCTTCAGATTCCTTCAGATTATTTCACGTTCCTACACATTCCTTCGGATTCCTTCAAATTTCTCTTTTAAAATGACCAACGCAACATTGCTGCTATTATCTTGTGCTATGTCTCTAGTTGAAATATTTGAAATAATATCATGAAATTGCTCTACAGTAATGTACAGAATAATTAATGACGTTAATGATCATCGTCTTCGGTATGTATGATGAAATTTATAATTGTTTTATACTACATATTTATTATTACAATAAATTTTACAATAAAAATAATGTATTTAACAATTATGAAGTATCATTATCCTCTATTTTTATTTGATTTGCATTTGCATGGATTCTGAATATTTTCTTAACCGAAGGCAGTAACAATTTCAACAAGAATCCACATAAGAAAAACGATGGTAAATAGTACAACCATCTTTATCTACTCCAAAATCAGGTATTCGCTCACTCTAAAAAAAGATAATGTCAGTATAGCGGGATTTTACAGGTATTATTTACTATGAGGTTCTGTATGCAGAATGAAATCCACAAGTACTAAATATTATTGTGATAGACTAAACATGGTTTTGGTTCAAAACGGTTCAAGACTGATGATACTCGAAAAGGTGTTACTCTGCAGCAAGATATCATAGTACCTTATTCATTGAAGAAAACATTAAAGAGTTAGGCTGGGAAGCATATCCTCGTCTAACATATTCTTCTGAACATTTATGTGGAAACATTTTCTACATAAATTTAATTCCATTATATGGAATGTTTTCTTTGTGAAAATTGCTATCTATCAAAACTGCACTCCAAAAATATTTTACTTCAAAATTTCCTTCATTTTACAAAAAGGAAACAGAAAGATTGTCAGAGATATGGGCGAAGATTGGCCAATAACCATGGAGTTGTATTGGAGTTGTATTGTATTTAGAATGTATTAATTCTTCATACAATTAGATTCTGTAGAATGTTAAAGAACGACGTTACTTATAGGTTCACCTATTGCTTTGTAGTCAATAGCTAAATATATTATATTTGTTGATTAATTGAATTTAACAGCTAACTTAAGCTCCATTAGTCGGATATGGTATCGTGTGGATTTCTTTATTCTTTTAATTAAATATACCTCTTTATAGATAATATAATGAATAAAAATAGATAAAGAAAATGAAGGAAATTATCATTAATCTTCAAGTTTTCAAACTTTTTAATTAAAGTAACATTATTGCATAACAATCTAATAAAAACCAAACACTGGCAAAATCTTCCACTATTATAAGTTTAATTAAAATTAAAAATCATACGCTGAACGTTATGGAGTTTTCCGAAAGTTCGTAATTTAGCTTCCAGCTTAATAATTACAATTTTCCTTTTATTTTCTCGCTCTTTCTAATAACAAACAAAGCTGTTCTTATTAGATCCCGTTTTCATTTAATGCGTCTGGAGAGAATTAGAAAACCGAGCACATAATCACCCAATTTTTTCCCCCTTATGAACACAAAAAAAAACGATATAAAGATATTTAATAAAAAAAACACTGGTGTTCGTACTTTTTCAACATCCAACTCCGACTTGTTACGGGGATAAAAGCAAGTTAAAAAAGTTTAAGAGGAAGTGCGTTGGGAAATTCGTCGGAAATGTGACTAGGGAGGAATATTCAATTGAAGGAAAGTGGATTTGAATATGTCTCATTTTTTTTTTAGTTTACGAAAGTGGAATCGTTTTATACTAATTGTAAATTTTTTGTTCAAAGACAAATTATTTCAATCACATAATTTGTTTATTTTAATTATTATTAGACATTTTACTTAAACAATCAGGAGCTGATTTAATCTGATTAAATCATCTCCAGATGATGTTAACAAGGCTAGTGAAACGTGCGTCGAGAAGTTAATAAAAGTGATTTGGTGTCTAGGGGTAAATCTCTTCGCGTTTAATAGAATGTTGTTTAAAACAACTGAACAAAGTACAAAGAAATGTAATGTGTATATGTGTTGTTAGACTAAACATGGCTTTAATTGAAAAACGCGCACGAATATAATATTAATGGAAATGTATTATTCTGCATCACGACAATGGAAGTCTTCACATTACCAGAATCATCAAAAAAAAAACCACGACAAGTTTAAACAAGGCATGAGTGAGGTTCTATATCTCTTTCCCATGTCTGTGGGTATCTCTATGGTAAGTTCGTAATAATTTTCAGACACTCTTAATTAAAATATTATTACTTAACCAGACTTTTATTAAGAGAGTATTTGAGCCTTTACTTATAACAAATTAATTAATTTGCGAGCAAGGACAGTTGGTTCGAAAGGTTGGGAATCATCTAGTTGGGTGATATTATAAATAACACTTAATATAATCTTCAAAATATAAACCATGGGTATATAGTCTGTCCAGTGGAAAAGTGGATTTAAACCTGGGTCTATAACTCCAATTCAGGGTCAAAAGTATAAGGTGTGGCAACGGTTCAAGGCCTCTATAAAACGTTCCGATTTCTTTGCCCTTTGTAAGGTCACAATAACTATTTTTTTGGGGGGTTTTTGGCTGGCTTTTATTTCTTGGCTAAATATTTATAATAGAAGCCAATATAATATCGATATTATACTGCAATATATATAAGCAATAAAAGAAAAATGACAAGAAATTCAGGCTACCTCTTTTGTTTCACCAGGATAAAGCGCCATATTCTGATTCCTTTAGATTTAGTCAGATTCCTTGATATTACTTCAGATTCCTCTAGATTCATTCAGATTCTTTCATATGCCTTCAAATTCCTTCGGATTCCTCCAGATTCCTTCAGATTCATTCAGATTCATTAAAAAAATTCCAAATTCCTTCAAATACCTTCAGATTCCTACAGATTCCTTCAGATTTATACAGAATTCCTGCAGATTCCTTCAGATTCCTTATATAGGAATTATGTTTCAATAATCGCCATCCTCTTTTAAATGTGTATGTTTAGTAATTTTTAATTAGTTATTAAATTTTCCAGTTGTGAACTAGATTGTAGATATAATTCATGCCATACTGAAATATAATATCATTGTTATCGTTATCTGTTGGAACATACTAGTGACGGCACAAATTTCTCTTCAACTGATATATACTAAATTATATAGAAAAAGGAACACCCAGTAAAAGTTTTTGTATTTTAATTATATTTTGTATACTTGTCTCTAGTGACCTTAGAAATAAATGCACTTGTTCGTATAAAAAGTTTTTGGCACTGTCACTTTTTCCTTAATGATACATGATTTGGGTAACTTTTACTATTTAAGAGTGATTTGTTATACTGCAATTTAATTTATTTAAAAAAGTACCTAGAGGGCGAACACACGCAAATTTTCGCCAGTTGACACAATTTGAGAAGGACCGCATTGTAGTTCTAAGAGCTCTTCATTGAAAGCTTGGCGAGAGTAGGCCTAAGAAAGTCGACAACAACGAGCTAGAGGCACATGATGCCGTCCAGCCACGACAGAACTCCAGGAGTGTCGTAATAATATAAAATGGTTTGTTAAATTGGTCAAGACAACTCAACCCACTCTGGGATGCGCGGCATTATCCGCAGAATAAATCGTTTCTTTAAGAAAAAAAAAATGGAGAACTTTGGAAAAATGGAAAAATTGATGGTTTTTCTAAAAAATTTCAAAATTTCATAAAATATGACATCTAAAAATTATGCTGTATTTTTTTCTGAAAAGTACAAAAGAAAACATAAAAACAAAAAGTTAAAAAAAACCCATTTAGTAAATTTTAAATTATGGGTATTTGAAAAAAGAGCCATTTTTTTTTAATTTGTAACTTTTTTTCGGTCGCGTAAAAAAATAAAAAAAATTCTGAGAAACGTTTAGTGGGGTAGAAAAAAATTCAGCCAAATTGAAAGGGTTCGGGTTCAAAAGTGGTCGATTTGGCATGGAATGCCCCATATAACAGGGTGTCCCATAGCTTATCCATCATAGAGCAACTGGTGATAGTAGAGATCAAAATAAGGCAATTTAGTCAATAAATGTGTTGGCAAATGTCAGTTATTAAAAAGATACAGGGTGTTGAAAGTAAAACTAAATTATTGAAAAATTGAGAGAATTTAAAAACAGTTGATTAAATTAGGTCCAAGATCAGGATAGTTACCTAACTACCCCGATTTCAAAGGCGACAAATCCGAATTTGATACTAGCTTGACTCTAGTTCCTAGAGGACGCTTGCTACCTTGTGAGGAATTAACTTGCTCATATTTTTTTACCCTATAAAGCTGGGAATATTTTGACTTCAAAATAGTGATGAGTCAATATTTTCACTTAAAAAGGTACCCTTAGTCAATATCGGTATCTCATGCCGTTTGCGAGATATTCGTGTTGGAATATTCGATTGCGTATCTTGTTGATGGTTAAAAAATATGCATTTCACAAAGTGCGTCTTGAATACGAGGAAAAAAAACATTCAGGGGTGAGTTAAATAACCGAAACGACGCTCCCAACATTCCAAAAGTATGGAAATCCCTTCTGATAAAAGAAGAAAAGCGGCAACGTGGCAGCGCTGCCGAGTGTCGCGAATAGTCCCGAACTACCCCGATACAATTTGCGCAATCGCCGGCCGCCTATAAGACCGAGCGTAACGACCAGTGCGCGTCAGTTGGGCTCGTCAGCCGAAACGGAATTATACCATAACATTCTTCAAGTTATTTTTTTAATAAGGAAATATGCCTGGAAACCCACTTTAGTTGGTTTTATTCAAATGAGATAGGCGCTCTCTCGATAAAGATAATTTTAATATGATTTTCGGAAGTCACGGGTCGAGACTTTTTGAAAGTCAAATGAAGCAGTTAAGCTAACTTACTCTCACTGTAATAAGTTGTAAATATATTTTAATAGTAATTTAAGTAATAAAACTTACCCTCGCAAAACGTAAAACGAGAATTATACTGTTCTGAATGTCCTGTTTTATTATCAAATCGTTAAAATGAAATTTAATCTGATAAAGGAATTGTTTAAGGCGTTTTGAATCACTTTTATTGTCGTTCTGTTTCAAGTGTAATGTTTCCTTTATTATCTCTAATAAAATAGAACAGTGGTTATAAAGAACAACGGTGGTAATACTCGAAAATCTACTATTTTAAAACATATAATCACTATTTACAGTTCTAGTTGTTACAATTTCATATTAATAGCAATAGTTTTATAAGGTGGGATACGGGTAATCTATTCTTTGTTAAATACCACACGCTTCTGGAATTTAACACGTGAATGAATTTTATTCTTCTGATGGTCTGATGACTTTTAATAGTCTCTAGATAAAGTTGTTAACTAAAAATCTAAAACTACTCGAAGAGATTATAAATTACACAGGTCAACAAATTTAAACTTTTTTGAGGTAACATTGATGAGAATAGGCGTATATGAAGTATTCTGTAGTCTTAAATCCAAAAATAATAAGCTAATTACTGTAACACGTACAGATTTTTTTTTATTATAGGGGGTCAGTGGTGGAAAAAAAAGGAGATGACATATTTTTACAATCTAATATTTATTTAATATAAACATGTAAAAGGTATTAAATATATGCAAAGACATCACTAAGGATTGTGTGAATAAAAACTATATTACATGATATGTTATACAGCGACAAAAACTTTAACTTTTTCTTCTGTAACAGTAATCTTCTGTAACAGTAATCGCCCAACATAGATAGGCTCCAGTATACCTAGTATCTTGTTTCCATCTTCTTGATGTCTTGGTCTAACCTCTCTCCTTGTTCGTGCTTACTTCACTCAAATTTTTCGAAAAAAAATCCAAATGAGAGTTAAAAATTTGCATTTTTAAGAACATGCGACACATTAATATTACATAGGCTTTCAAGAGTCCATTTATGAGGTTTTTATAGTTTTTATCCTTTTTGTTATCCAGAAATCATTTCCTTACACTTACAAAACACTTCCAAGCTGTCAATTCTTTTTCATTTATTTTTTTTCTTGAGAACAGAAATCACCTGGAAGTTTCCTTATTTGAGATCCAATAAATGTGCCTTCTTTTAGTTTTACATCACATAATAGAGGAAATATTTATTTTAGGTACTTGAAACATTTACCTCCTTTATCTATGGTTTAGAATTTGTTTTGCGCATAGCGACACACATAGCGAACATGAGGAGTCCAATTTTTATCTTGATCTCTAATTTGGCACTCAAGCTATAAAAGATAGGCTTTTTTGACTTCCTCGGATATAGATCTAGCTTGTGACTTTAAAATATATTGTCCGCATATATAATAAAATTTATCAGCTGAAATTTTGCAAAATCGACGATTAGAACTTGCCATTTTATATAAAATCGATTTAAACGCTTGACTATATTGTAAACGAGACAGAAGCAAACTAAACTTTAGAAAACAATAAAACTGTCCTTAAAGGTTCCTAGAGTACTGTGGAAATACCCCGGTCATGTGGTAATTTCTACATTGTCCGGTCCAAAGTCAGGTACAAATAATATCAGTGAACCCCTGATATAAAAAAGGAACAGGTGTTTTAATAACTACCTAAATGAACCGCAAAAAGAACATTCTCGTCAATGTTACAAAAACAATGTCGACGTGTGTTCTATATATTCTATGTATCTTATTTTATATATTACACTGACTTACAATACATTGTTTTTATGTGGAGGAAAACGAATATGATAAAAAAATGATTATTTACTTTTAATAGGCGGAACTATTTTATTTAAACGTTTTAAGAGAAAACGATATATTTTAAGTACATATGCCAACAACATGTTTTAATTGTTTTAATGACAGTTAAACTTTAAGAGGTTTACCACTAACACCACATCACTTTTTTTATTTCTCGAGGCACGTTTCGTTAACCATGTTAGCATCATCAGAAGATTATTTAAATTAAATCGAGATAAATCGAGAAGTTCAAAAAAAGTGATTTGGTGTTTAGTGCTAAATCTCTTCAGGTTTAGTGTTTCACACCAAAGTTTCCAATAGAAGAATTGATCTACGATGGCTACACGGTCAGCGGAACTAAATCTTTATCGTAAATACACTACTAAAATTAGGTTTATTGGAGCAGATATTTGGTTTCTTAAGTGATGCCAGACTAATAAATTATTTCTCAATTTAATTAAATTTAATATTTCAAAATCTTTCAAAATATGTGACAAAATACAAAATAATTTTGCAAAAAGAGATAAGGGTTATTGGGTCTGAAGAAAATCATGTGGTGACTTAATGAGATCGTTTTCTTTTGGCTTGCCTCTTGTGAGTGAGTTTCGGAGCATTCGTACACACAGAGCTGCAGTAATTCGCAACCATTGCTTCATTCCAAAGGCTGTGATATATTTGTTCCATCGGAAAAATATCTTGATGGAATCTTTCTTACTGTTCGTCACTGACAGCTCAACAACTAGTAAGGAAAAAGTCTAGGTGGGAGTGGAGAAAGTGGATTTTAAGGGGCATATTGCATGATGATATTTTTCCGGAAGTATTGTTACCAGTTGAGTGTAGTTATCATCCCTTTTGTTTCCTAAAAATCCACGAATAACTCTATTTAGGGCTTCCCAAGCTTCTTTTTCTTTCTGATCCTCTTTTCTTCATTGACACTCCTGCCTTTATAGGTAGAGAGTCAACCAGAAATAGCAATTATTTGGATGGTTTGTAGGCTTCCCTCAAACCGTAGGCACAACAAAAGCCGTAGATCATTTTTTATTTTTCAGCCATTCTCATAGTATAACGGAACAAGAGTTGTAATATATATGCGAAGCCCATGACGTCTCTTAGTCCCCTACTTTCATATCAAAATTATAGTGATAGACTGCGTTTGTGTACCGAAAATATTATTTTACTACAAATGTAACAACAATTATTTATTAAATTTACATATTTTCGATGCATTTTGATTTAATAAATATTACACTTTAAAACCAGAAATTCTGCACTAATTTCAACAGAAGCAATATGAAACACGCAATCATAGCAAAGGTAATTATGTTTATAACATGCAAACAGCTGGAGAACGTTGTGTTTTGTCAGTTGACACCTCCCGAAAACAAAATTTTCCCCAAACTGAAAATGTAGATTATAAAAAAAAAGTAAATGTTATTGTATCTCCAAAGCAAGAGCCAACCAGTGATTTTTTAATTCAACTGGTGGAAATACATAAGAATCATTTATTCAGGTTCAGGTCAGTGTTATAGGAAATGAATTATTGACCTATGAATTATTGTAGTAAAGAAAAAATACCTGGGAGGGGCAATTGGGGTGGTTTTGAACAATTTTGTTGTCATAAATGAATCATATGTAAGTTTTATAACAAAACTATTTTTGTTTTTATTTTTTTCCTTATAATTAAAAGTTATATCAAATTGAAAATAAATTTTTAAACCTAGTACCGATGACACGCGGACAATTTCCGAAAAAAACCAGAATCATTGTGACCTCGCCAATATCGTCAATATCGGTTTGGCTCGGAGAAATTCGGTAATACCAAAATTTTGTTTCGCGCTCTTTCTGAAAATACGTTCGGAAAGAATCGGAGTCTTGGGCAAATAAAACAATAGTCATTGTTCCATAGGTTTAACCTATATCTTTGACTGCATTTGTTGGTTTGCTATCGATTTGAAAATATATTTGCTTTTAATTGTTATTTAGGCTTACAAAGCTTTCTTTTTAAGTTCAGAATGAAATCAAATTAAGGTTTCTTTTGTTTTTTGCATTCGTTTTTATATCTTTTATTTATATTATTTAACTCATGTAGGGAAAACAAATTAACGTATCAAATTTATAAGGAATATTCCTGCATATCCGCAAATAATATACATGAAGCAACACAACCGATGATAGTAACAATGAGAAAGCCCTACAGGATCGTCTATTGTGTAGTATACGAATTATGATATTCAAGAATCAGACAAGAACAAAATTCGACTACCAATTTGGAACGTAATCGTATATGAAAAGTCTTATAGTTATGAAAGCTTTACAGGATAACCTAATTTGTAGATGGTCGAAGAGTACAGAAATTTGTGATCAGTTGGATGAAAATCAGCTAGTTAAATTAAGGACTAGCAAAGCAGTTTTCCATGGAATCAAAACAAACTTCTGAACGAGTATGCAAAAAAAAGAAAAATAGAAAAGCAAACCTACTATCCAAACAAAAAATAAAGAAAATGGTATATTTCTAGTCTTAATAAAACAGACCAGTTAAAATATTTACTGTTTTTCAAGATTTTGGTACATTTCATCTATTAACTGAAGATATTTATTTGATAAGGTATGTTTAAACATAGATTAGAAATGTATTATAGGTATTGAAGACTGATGGTACGCTAACAGTGGTTCCAGGATAAGTTGTGGTACATAGTGGTTTTATAGTGGGTAGACCTTAACAGGAGAGTCCGACACTTCGACTTTTAAAAGTTTTCCACTCAAAAAGCTGCCTTCTCGTATTTGGGAAATCTCTGGCTGGTCATACATTAGTTAGTTGGCAGCCAGATTTAAATATATTTGCAAATATTATTAAGAGTCTAATGTAATGGATTATAAAACATGTAAATCAAAAAATCGCCATCGTTTTAAAAATACTGAAAACCTTAATTAAAGCAATAATGTAGTATGAGAATATATATAGTATGATATAATAGAGTTTAGTGTGGTGATTTCAAGAATCGGTTTAGTTTTAAAAGTATTGCAAACTTCAATAAAAGCAATCAAACAAATATGTATATAATTGTGGGTAGTGATTATTTTTATTCTCAATTGATTATTAATGTAGTTTACATATTATAATCTATTGTAATATATTATCCTAGTTGGGGAAAGTTTTATTATGTATATTTAACAGTGTATTTCTTATTGAAAAAAAAATAGCGATTTAAACGATATGTATGTATTTTGTTTTTCTAATTATGTTTTATATTGTTTTTTACTCAAAAAATAATAAGAAAACTAAAAAATATTTTTATTTAACATTTTTCATTATTTTTGAAAACCAATATTAAAAATATATACAAAAGCTGCACAATCGTGACATTGAGTGTCTTGATGTTTCCTAATTATTTATTAAAAACTGTATAAGCTTTACTCCGAACTTTATGTTCTGGACATACACGTCCTTTTACAGTGCAAATACCATTTTTGCTGTTAAGTTGAACAAAACCTACAGCCTTGTTACCGTAATTTTCTCGTGATACCCTACAAATAGTTTAATTATATTTAATAGAAATATTTTGTTTCTTATTTACATTTACATTTTTATTATTATTTTTTAAAAAACTTACCTCGATGCTTTAGCGCTTCGAACTTCAGCTGAATTGAACCGAATGTTATTTTTCAGAAAATCTGTGACCATAAAAATATTCACAGCAGGTATATTATCAGAATTAGTCTTTATGAACCCTTTGCCACACATTAGTAAACTAAATTAGTAATCAACAATATTTTATTTTGCACTTAACCAATAATAATTTTGACAGTATATATACCAATAGAAGCCGTTGACAGTACTGACGTGAAATCACTTTAGTATTCTGACGTCACAAACATAGCAGCCGTTCGTAATCATGTGGTTTCTTTTTTAATTTTATACACTTTAATTAATTTATAATTAATTGTAACAAGTTTTTAATTTTTTTCGCATCGATTATCGATATTATTTATGATAAAGTTTTAAAATAAATTAAAAAAATCGATAATTATGTTTCAATAATAAAAACCTATTTGAAACAATATTAATTTGCTACATACTATTTTAGAGGATTGATTTATTTATCGATGAGGACTGACTTTAATACATTTGTCATCCCCTGTATTCCTGCGATTCGGAGATTAAAATACAGCATCGTTTGTTGCAGCTACTTGAATGGGTGAACTTCTGATGCGGACCAGACTTGTGTAGTGCAATTCAACAGACAACAGTGTGAAATTCGACAGGGAATTGTCGCTCGGTCACTCCAGGTCGAAATTCGGTCGACTACTCTGTAAATTTTTCAAAAATGTGGTTAAGAGCAAACCAATGGTTTATAGCTCGAGAAGAACTAACTTAACTAAAGTAACTTTTACTAGATTAACTCATCTTCTGATCATGCTAGCATGGTTCGGAAAACGCGTGTCATTACATGTTAAACAAGTAATATAGTGTTTAGTGGTAAATATGTTTGAGTAAATAAAAACGAAATCATATAAAAACAAATTCAACACAAAATCAACAATATTTGAATAAGAGTGAGTATAACATGAATCATAACATTGTATTCGTAAAACGTTTACACTCAAAATTGAAATGTTTATGGTACAGCTAAATTATTAATTACATAAAAATTTATTTATAATTTTCCTCATTTAGTTGGGAGAAAAATAAATGTCAAACCAAAGGGTCTTTAAATTAAAACCGTGTCGAATGGGGAATGAACAAAAAAAAGTTTTACGGTGGAAAAATTGAATTTATGGACCATTAGCAGCCAGTGTGACAAATTCAATTCGCGTTGCAAGAGCACTTTGTTAAATCATATAATGGGAGGGCTTTTTTTAGGAGATGAGTGATGAATAGATTGGGATTGAAAAGTTTAAAACAAAATCTCTCATAGAATGTATTAAAGATAAAATAATATTACTCAGATTTAAACTCAAATTAATGTACTATTCAGGAAGTTTAGTTTTTTACAAACCTAAATGCACTAGGCGTAATTATATTTGTAAATACTTGCATGAATATTAAAGTAAACTATGGGAGGGCACAATTAAATAGTAAAAAACTGCAAGAAAGACATAATTGTACATAAGTCAAGACAAGTATAGTGGACGAATAACTAATTTTAAAATTGAAATATTATGAAAGTAATAACGACCTGCTTCCACTGGAGTAAAAATTTGAGGAGGTGAACAGTTTCAAGTATCGAGGGGTGGTACTTGCAAGAAAATTAGATGCAAGTATTGAATTACAAGCCACAAAAAGGGCGAATGGGGAAGCAGTTATGGAGGGAAGGGTTATGGAGGTTTGTGGTTACAAAATATGTGTGGACTTTTAGCCTAAATAACACCGTTCAGTTGCTCTAGTAGTAAATCCTGATACTTCCTGGTGATGGTGCTGCCTTTTGCTCGGTGGTCTAGTTACAAAGTTATTAAAAACTCAGAAAACTGTAACTATGGCTTTTCATGCAAATATAACTGTTTTCGTTTTCTTTGTCACACTTTCATCTATTCCCATCCACTGGGTGAACTATTATTTCGTCTCTCTTATCTATTATAGTAAAAAATCGAAAAAATCACCAAAATTACATTCAAATATATTTAAACACACTTGAAAAGTTTTTATTCGACTGGGTCTTTGGTCGACGTCGTGTATTGTAGTGGACATAGTCTATTGAGATGTTTGCTATATCAGTAAACTAGGGTATCTTTAATCGATGATCATTTAATTTGACATTGTGGATTTTTTTGACAATTTTATCGGTTGTATCACTATAATCAAACAACTAATTTCGTAGAACGCCATCTAACGAAACAAACTTGACATATATCATAATGATTTGGTTATACTGTATCTATGTGTCAGACTAGGAACTTCTCAAGTAAATTAAAACTGAGCTAGAGATTTTATATTCGGAAGAAAATCTTGTAACCTGGCTTGGACTGGATATGGAAATACCGAAAACTATCGCCACTAGAGAAAATATTGATCTGGTCCTTGACAAGATAGTTAATGTGCGGATTTATATCGTAAAATTTAGAGCAGAGAAGTGATTTTCAGAGAAGAACAATTAAGTCTTCAAAAATTTGCTCTCTAGGTGCCGGATTTGGTAATGAAATAATGCTGCTGATAATTCAGGTCGACATGATTTTTGTAACATCGATGAGGATGCTCTTTTTGAGTTTCATTTAGGTAGTTATTAAAACACATTTTCACCGAAATAGCTTAGCCCGTCGCTTTTTCGAGTACCTACTTCTACTTTATATCATGGGATCATTAAATTATTTGTACCTGACTTTAGACTGGATTAGTAGGGGGGTATTTTCACAGTATCCTACAAGTCTTTAAGAGCAGTTTTATTGTTTTCTATAGTTTAATTTGTTTTTGTCTCTTTTGCAGTACAGTCAAATGTTTAAGTCGATTTTATACAAAGTTCTAGTGGTTGATTTTTCAAAGATCCAGAGGCAAAAAGTTTCATGTTAGATCTATATCCCAGGAAGTCGAAAAGTCTATCTTTTATATTTTAAGTGTCAAATTAGAGATTAAGATAAAAGTTCGGCTCCACATGTTTGCTGTGTGATTTGTCACGTAAATTTAGTGCAGTGGATGCATCGCAAAAAAAATCTATGCCGTTTGCTGTTCCTATGGTGTAGAGAGAACCTACTGATTATGTAAGTGACTGCTACTTTTGTACCACTAAAACAGAATTTCAAAAAAAGCAAAGGAGACAAAATTCAGTACCCAAATTCAATAACCAAAAAAGGTGCTTCTTCCGCCTCTCCATATTAAGCTTGGACTAATGAAAATCTTTGTCAAAGCCATGGACAAAGAAAGCTATGGTTTTAAGTACTTAAAATAAATATTTTCTTAATTAAGTGATGCCAATATAAAAGAAGGCATATTTATTGGACCTCAAATAAGGAAGCTTCTAGGTGATTTCCGTTTTCAAAAAAAATTAAATGAAAAGCAATTGGCAGTTTAAAAGCATTTTACAAGTGCAGTGAAAGGATTTGTGGATAACAAGTAAGACGAAAACTGTAAAGACCTCATAGATAAACTTTTGAAAACCTATGAAATACTAGATTGTCCCATGTCCTTAAAAAAGCATTTTTACATTACCATTTGGATTTTTCCGGAAAATTTGGGTGTAGTAAATGACGAACGAGAAGAGAGGTTTCACCAGGACATTAGGGCGATGACAGCAAGATGCCAGGGACGCTGTTGGCTGTATTCTACTGGTTTATAAAAATATAAGATGCTACAGAACACAAGAAGAAAAAGTGGAAGTTTTTGTCGCTGTATGACATCTCATGTAACATACTTTTGTCTGTCTTTCCATAGAATCAAAATGTTTTACATGTTTATATTAATTAAATATTAGATTGTAAGAATATGTCGTCTCCTTTTCTTTCCCCACCACCGACCCCCTATAACAAAAACTATACGTGTTACATTAATTAGCTAATCATTTTCGGATTTAGGACTACAAAATACTTCATATACACCTATTTTCATAATGTTACCTTAAAAAGTTTAAATTTGTTGATCTATGTAATTAATGCTTCTTCTTCTGTTTATATTTCAAAACATCTAATGATCTATTTAATCTTTCAAAAACTGTTTAATTTTAATAGTTTTTCCAAGATGTAGATGCCCAACTATTTTTCACCTCTAAATGGTGTCCTCGCCGTTCTGCGTCCTGCTGGTTTTCCACCTTTAGCGATGTGAGTTAGTCTATGCTGAGCCGTCCTCTCCAAATGGTCTATATTCTTTACTCCGCATGTTGCTCTTATCGCTGTTTCTCACCGTATCCCTAAGCGTCTTTCCCTCTAGTGACCTTAGAGTTTTCATCGCTGCTATTCGTAAAATACTTTTGGCCTTGTTTGTGTCAGATCAGATTTTGATACCATAGATTAGTTGGAACTTTGAAGAGTTTGGGCTATCACAAATCAATGTTATATATCGCTATTCAAGGTTTATATAAAATACTAGGAATAAACAATAAAAATGCACAGGCAGTCACCAAAGCTCCCCCTTGACAAGAGTGATCCTTCAATAACTGTTATCTACAAAGTTAATTCGGGAATTTTTGAATGGCTTAATTATTCTCCGAACCACCAGGGATTATTATTTAATACCTAAGCGGAGAGAATAGTCACGAGAAAGTCTTTTTTTTCGGGACAGATCTAATTGTTATTGTGAATGAATATCTGACAGGATAAGAGAAGAACTTTTTTTGATAAACTCGTAATTCGTAAAATTTGTATGACTCATTAATTGGAAGTCATTGTGATGATCTTATAGTATTTGTTTTATTGTCGAAATCAATTATGCCACCCAAACGAAATATATATATATATATATATATATATATATATATATATATATATATATATATATATATATATATATATATACATATATATATATATATATATATATATATATATATATATATATATATATATATATATATATAAATATATATATTTATATAATATTAGGTGCGTATAGACCCGGTTGGATCACGCAAAGCATTTTGACTCATTTTCGAGTGTTCCTTCTGATCTTCCACACCTCTCTTATCCTTTCATCGTGGATTCTCTTTCTCTCCTCTGTCCACCTTGTCCCTGATCTCCCCGAAGCTTCGCTCTCTGATACAACGTTCCACATATATATATATTTTTTTGTACGTTCTTCTATCATGAATCTCTGTCGGGTCCATTTGTGCTCCATTTGTGCTTTTCCCAGATAAGTTCTGACTTGTGCAATCCATGGTACTCTTGACTTAACCCCTTGTATGCATGTAAGAATTATGTTGGTAAGTCTTGTCGGTGGGAGTCTACTGATATGTCCATATAATTTCAACCTTTTTTTTCTTAGGTCCGTCGCTACGTTCGACATTCTCTCTGTGGTCTTTCTGGAATGTAGTCTGTATCCTTGCTCTGTTAGTTTTGGGCCGAGGATTTCCCTCATACACAGACACACACACACACTCACACACACACACACACACACACACACTCATTCACACACACACACATATATATATATATATATATATATATATATATATATATATATATATATATATATATATATATATATATATATATATATATATATATAGTGAGCCAATTAAGTATCAGCACCTAAGATATATCTCAATAACCAGTCATGTCATCTATTAACAGAGATAATCAGACCATCCAAACAACTTCGACGCGTGAATTTGAATCACTATTGAATCGATCCAATGTAACAAATGTATCGAAGCGAGACAAGAATACTTCGAATAATAATTCATCAAAAAAGCCAGGTATTTCGTTACTCCAGTACTGATGCTGAACGTACTGTGTATGTATATATATATATATATATATATATATATATATATATATATATATATATATATATATATCGATATTCAAGGTTCATATAAAACAATAGGAATAAGCAATAAAGGGTCGGCACCAATGCTCCCCGCTCATAAGAGTGATTTTTCAATAGCTGTTATTTACAGAGTTAATTTCGCAATTTTTGAACGGCCCAATTATTCTCCGAACCACCAAGGATTATTATTTAATACCTAAGCTGATAAAATAGTTAAGAGAAACTCTCTTTTTTTTCGCGACGGGTCTAATCGTTATTGTGAATGAATGTCTGACAGGATAAGAAAAGGATATTTTTTTCCAACGGCACCGATGTGTTTTGCTATCGACGATTCATCACATGAATTAATCCTCTAAAAGATTATTTAAAAACAATAATAATTTAGAACATTCTATATGTTTCATTCTACGTTAGTGGTAATAATTCGTACAATCTACTCCTAGATTTGAACGAGAGGTAAAATATTAAATTTATTAATTGTAATTATTCAGTTTTCAATTACATTTTAGTGGGAATATTTTATGTATACATTGTTACTACAAATATTTATTTTCTTTTATGAAACGTATTAATCAATCTTCGCTGGTGAGATTTTTATGGGATAAATTGACGAAGAGTTCTGATATATGTCGTATTAATCATTAATTTCGAATCTTGTTCGAAAACTCATATTTTTCAACATGTGTCCGAAAATGTTATATGGAATTTAACTGAACATTAAATTTAATTACAGTGTGACAAAATTGGCTAATTACTGAATGTGTTAATGGCAATCGTTAGATATTTCATTAATATACTTAACAAATAAAAGAAAGCAGCAAATTCACTCAAATAGAACTTTAAGATACTGTATGTTCTGGATCAAACTAAAATAAGTTTTAGATAATGATAACTACAAGTGATAATCCAATAATTTTTATTTTATCTTGACGAATAATAATGACATTTTGTTTTGAAGATTATTTCATTTAGATGTTCCTTTCGACTTCATCTGGTAGAATGCATTTTGGAGACCCAATTTTCGATTACTCTTCCACGCAAATCGCGTGCTATATTTTCAGTTGCGGCCTGAATGTTTCGTTTATGATCACGAATTGCTCGGCCTTTATTTCTGTATACCACAAGTTTAACATCACCCCACAAAAATTTATCCAAGGATTTGTCTTGATACCCAAGTGACACTACCATTTCGGGAAATGAAGAGTCCAGGAAACTTTTCTTGCAATAAATCGATTGTCTAACAAGATATGTGAAGTAGCAATGTCTTGTTAGACATTGCTACTTCACATATCTTGCGAAAGGAAAGCATTGTTTCTATTCACATTTATTAGTTAAGGTTAAAGATATTCTGTACAAAGTTAAGCATTATTAAATAGACATTAGAACAACATTATTCTCAAAATATAATGACATTATTGCTTCTTCAAAATAAAATAAAATTTACCCGATTATCACTTGTACGAATGTTGCTATTTATGTGTCCGGAATAATAAATAAAAACAAAGATTTATCATTGAAAATGATTTTATTGTTTTTCAAAATATTCTCCAAAACATGCATTTTGAGCCCATTAGTTGCTTCTTATGGGGTCGCAAATCATTGAACACGTAGTTTATTCTTCACTGTACGACGAATGACCTATCAATTAGATGTTTTGGCAGGTCAAATATTGAATTGCTCGGTCCGATGTGTGAGAGCTCGCGTTGTCATGGTGCAGAATGATCTTGCGTTGCTCGTTGAGTTTTTCTTATTTCTTCAAAAACTTCTGGCAGATAAAGGGTTGTGTGCCATTCAGAATTGACCATTCTATGATTCTCTAGTGGCACTGCAGCCATATGTCCATTTATAACGAAAAAATAAGCGACCATTTACTTCAAAGTACTTCTTGCGCGAACAACTTTGGTTGGGTTTGGCTTATTTTGAAAGACCCATACAGTCGACTGCTGTTTACTCTCAGGCTTCAGACTTTCGTAATAGATAGCAACGCCAAACACCAATGAGTCCAAGCAATTAAAACTTTCCTGTATGACCAAAGCATCGACATTATGATTATATCCGAGACTCATTTCACGGACCGACACTAAGAATTCCAAATTATATATTGTATCATACAAGACATCCAGATGGTAAAGTTTATCGAGGCATTGCCATAATTATTCGAAATAATATTAAACATTATATCATCTGACCATTACTCTGTAATTATAAACATCTACTCAAAAAATATCACAGTTTATAGACTATCATCACTACATAATAACATAACCAACTGGGTATTATTCAGAAACAATTTGTCTCTTGAACTCATTAGATCAACCTCTAAAAGCACCAATGCATATTGATTTGGCAGTTATAAATATATCCTTTTATTGGAACCTTTGGTGTGAAACACTAAACTTGAAGACATTTACCACTAAACACCAAATCACTTTTTTGAACTTCTCGACGCACGTTTCGCTAACCATGTTAACATCATTAGGAGATGATTTAATCTAATTCTAAAACTAAATTATGTTTTATTTATATAAAAACCCTACCTAACGAAGCGTGTGAAAATTATGAACCGTGAAGTTTACTAAGCCTTACATTACTAAACCTTACAATGTAAATAATGTGTAAAAATCATGAACCGTGAAGTTTATTAAGCCTTACAATGTAAGGCTTAGTAAACTGCACATTTACATGATTTCATGTAATATATAATTTGATGAATATATATTTCATGTAATGAAATTTGATGAATAATTTTATGGTTTATGATTTTTACACGCTTAGTTAGGTAGTGTTTTCATATAAATAGAATATAGTTTAGTTTTAGAATTAGATCAAATCATATCCTGATGATGCTAACATGTTTAGCGAAACGTGCGTCAAGAAGTCCAAAAAAAGTGATTTGGTGTTTAGTCGCAAATCTCTTCAAGTTTAATTATAAATCTAACAAAAATATTCAAGAAGTCGCATGGTTTTGCGACTCCTGATAACAGGTCTAAAGAAAAAAAAAGGATCAAACCAAATTAAGGAAAAACTAAAAGAGATAATACAAGAGTAACAAAATTCAGGAGTTCAAGAATACCTCGAGAGTCTGACACCAACTGAAACAGAATACTCACTGTGGAAAGCGTCGAGAAAGCTAAAAAAAATCATCAATCTAATTCACCTATTAAATACAATAATAAGTGGGCAAGAACAAATACAGAAAAGGCCAAAGTGTTTTCTAAAATAGCTGGCCGCGGTGGTCTGATGGGTTAGTCGTCTGCCTGGCAATCCAAAGGTAGCTAGTTCTATTCCAGCGCTCGGATGGGTATTTTTCTTTAATTCTTCTGTCCGCCTTACTTCCTATCCTACACACACACTTATATGCACTCTCATATACCCACACGCGCCCACAACTATCAACACCTAAATGTCTGTGATTGTTTCTAGGCAAGAGTGTAAAATCCGACAACGAATTACCCCTCAGTCACGCCAGTTAAAGGCTGGGTAAGGCCGGATGCCTTCTGAGAAGTGTTTTACGTTGGTCACTCGCCAGTCGGTAGGCTTCCTGATAGACTTATGGGTAGGTACATAACCAAGGGTTGATAGCCTGGCCAGGGTTTGTCGGTAGCTGATGACCGTGGTTCGGAACCCACGTTAAGCTGTAGGTCCAGTTGCTAAATAGCCTTAGATGCTGATGCGCCTCTAACCGTAAATCCTTTCCTTGTTGTTTTCCATAACACCTACAAAAAGTATTTGAAAAAAAAATAGGGATGTGTTCTAGGACCGCAGATCTACCAACAACCAGATCAATCGAAATTGCGACATTTGCCGACGACACAGCGGTGCTAGCATTACATGTTAACCCATCGCAGCTCTCGACAGACTTACAAACAAACCTTGAAAAATGGCACATGAATGTCAATGATTCCAAGTCAACGCATGTAACATCTACCTTACGTAAAGATAGCTACCTACCAGCGAAGATTAAAAAAACGCAGATTTCACCAAGCCGAAGATGCCAAATATCTCGGTATACACCTTGATCTCGAATTAAGGTAGCAGAAATATATATTCACTAAACGAAAACAACCCGGTTTAAAACTTAGTCAAATGTATTTACTTATAAGCTGCAAATCGAAGCTCTCTAAAACAACAAGATATTACTCTACAAAACAATTCTGAAACTTATCTGGAGTTACGAAATCAAAGTGTGGGGAACTGTCGGTAGTTCCAATATATCTATACTCTAGAGCTTCTAAAATAGGAGTCTGCGCGTCATTGTTGATGCTCCCTATTATATCTCCAATAAACTCATCCAGCGTGATATCCTACTGCCCTCCATTCAAAAAGTTATTCACCAATATAGGGTGAAGTACAGTAATAGAGTGCCACTACATTCTAATGTGTTGGCCAACAAGTTGAATGCTCATGATGACAGTCAAGTACGAAAACTGAAACGCCTTCCGCCATCATATCTATTATTGGGTGCCAGATAAGTGAACTCCTGTTTATATAACTTAATACACATTGCCAGAACTTATAAACTTTATTATTAAGTTTAACTCTTAAAGAGATAAAGAGTGAAAATCACTCATCGGAGTGATTTTCAACCTGATAAGTAGCATTAACATAACAAGTGGGGACAGATTGCTATAATCATAGGAGAGAAAAAAAACTTTCATGCTTATACGCAAGATCCAATATTCGTCAACTGTGTAGATGTTATACCCGGCTTTTGACGCATCACGATTTTATTTTTCTAGCATTTTTTTGCACTAATCGACATGACTCTTTTTTGAACGATTGTCAAATTATGCGAAATCTAATGCTCACAAATGTTGTGTATGCTTGTCATACTAATGCCCAGGCATGCATCTATCTCACGGTATGTCACATGACAATCTTACTTTATCAATTCGCCGACAGCATCGATGTTTTCTAGCACAACTACCGATTTTGGACGACCATCTTTAAATTCGTCCTTGAGCGACAACCACTACTGGATTCACTAAACCAGTGATTTACAGTGGTTTTAGATGGTACTTCATTGCGAAAAGTCGAAGTGAGTTGATCGATGCACTGTTGTTGGGATAACCCACGTCGAAAATCATAGTAAATCATCGCACGAAAATTTTCACGAGTTAATTCAATTTTTTGACTGAGATCAAATTTTCAAGTCACTAAACAATACAAAGAGCGTTCATATGACAAAACGTTCTGAGTATAGTTCCGTTCAAGATATTTGGTTGCCTTTCGCCAAATGTTAATTGCCCCAATAAATTTAAATAAAAATATTCCTAGTTCTATCAAATGCGCCAGAGTCAGAGTGGTTTAATTTCTTAATAATTTTGAAAAAAGTAAAATATTGTTAAATTTTTATTATTATTATATATGTCTAAAATATTATTTATTGGTTTGTGTAACTTTCTTTGGGAATACTATCCAAAACCTTCCCAATTAATGTTGCAGCACTTGCACTTAGAGTCAGATAAATGTTTTCTGCTCTAACATTGGATTGTACCTGATGCCACATATGCTCAATTGGATTAAAAATACAGTAATACGGGGGAAGGCCTACAACTGTATGTCCTATATTGGCAGCAGTGGTATCATATCCATATTCCTTTTTAATATTAAATGTCTTTAATATTTCTAGATCACATTTTTATCATACGTATCATAAATTTTGCTTCGAATTAAGTCTTTGTCGCTTTTGTCAACACCAGAATCACTACGATTTTTTTTGGCTTTAATTGGCTTCATCACAATATCTGTAGACAGCGGCGTATTTGTTAGTGAAGACGTTTCTGCTGCGGTTGTATTTACATTAAGCGTGATTTCATAAAGACCTATTCAATAAAGAAACATACACATTTTTAACAGTTTGTTAACAGCGGAGGATAAATGTTTTCTTTTAAAAATAGCACTACCGGAGGCACAATGCCACATTTTTAGCACATTTGAAATAATAAAAATAGCATCAAAATTATAGAACTGCACTGTTTAAAAAAAAAGAATGCGAACTAAACTAAAATATTGCGAAACTACTAAACCAGATATAAAATTAGTTTTATCTTTTTATCTGTTATTTTATTAGGCACTGTCCTGTTTAAGTGTTTTGCAACTTTGCCGGGTTTTGTTACGGCAGGGGTTGTTAACAGTTTCTTCCAGCCATTCGGTCAACGGTATATCTTGAAACGCACTATACTTAAACAGTCAATAGTGTTAAAGTTTACTATGTATATGTCAGATGGCGCCTAGCAACACCATTGTTGCCAATTCCGGATACATAAATAGCAACCCTCGTAGTTATCAGTGTGCCTCATTTCGAATTTCAGACACTCTTATTGGGCAGTCCTTTATAAATATTTTATGTAACGTCGTATTATATATGTATAAATTATTAATTATATTTACATAACATGACAGATGCATATGATTTCTGAAAATGAACACCAATTAGTAGAAGCTAAATTTGGAAATTACATATAATAATTTTTGGTTTGATTAAAAACTGCATCAAGGGTGTTGCTTTGGGAATACGCATGTCCTATATGTTCTGTACAAAAAAAAAAAAACAGTCACTAAATGTGTGTATACCCTGTCATATCGAATAACGATTAAAAATATTTTATATTCTACCTAGTTCAGTTACGCTTCTGCAAATTGAAAGAATGTCAATATTAAATTCCATTTAATGTCTCAATTTAGTTAGGAAAACTTAATAAAACCAGAATATTGCATTAAACTGTACATTTTACCAAAAAAAAAAAACAAAACGAAATGAGAATATCGAATATTTTCTACAGAATAATGAAATAGTTTCATAACCAAAAAACCCGAAATTTTATTTTTCGTTTTCGTATTTCCTTATTTCACGCCAATTTTTTATGATCTGCAAATGATGAGGTCAGACAATAGTTATGGATCAATTCCGAAAATACTACTGTATTCTGGAAATAGTAATAGAAGATAATAAAGTCTCAGCTTCTCCGAATAGCTTAAATATTAAATGGCCATCAAATAAATTTGAGTTTCAGATGAGGACAAACTCATTCATATATTGTGATTGTACCTTTAAAATTTTTACGATTTTGAAAAGGAAATTGGTAAAAAGAGAATTGGATTTTATATATGAACTAGATAAATAGATCCTAGATAAATAACTCTAGATAAATACCTCCTAGATAAAATATTAGATGGTTCATAAATGTTTAAGTTTTTAAAACTCGATTAAAGTAGAGCTACTGGAATTCTGAAAATAAATATTTAATTAAAGTGAAGAAAAATAAATTTGTTAAATATTCATAGCCTTCATTTAATATCTAAACCCATATGACATATAAACGTGAACAACTAACACGGCAAGATAGTAATGGATAATATGAAATCACTAATTTTCTTATTAGTGATTTCACATAGTAATACATACGTTTATATACATTTACTGGGTTTTTTCAGTTCTTATAAATAACACAGATTTACTGTGGATTTTGTGCCGGAAATATTAAAACTGTTTTTGAATAAGCTCGTTATGCTGGTTCCAACGGTATAGTGCGTTTCAAGATATATCGTAACATAAATTCTTAAAACCCCTGCCGTAATGAAACCCGTCAAAGTAGCCGGTAAAAAAACTATTTTAAGGTAAAAATTATTTACAGGTAAAAAAATATTGTTTTTATACCCCTTTTAGTAGTTTCGAAATATTTTAGTTTCGTTCGCATTCTTTTCGTATTTTTTGTTATTCCAAATGTGCTAAAATCATTGTGCGGTTGTACTAATTCTAAAAGAAAAGATTTATCGTACGATGCTAAACAAATTGTTAAAAATGTGTATGTTTCTTTATTGAATAGGGCTTAATGAAATTGCATTCATTGCACAGCGACTAAGGAAAGATGAAATCAACATTCTTTGCAGCAGAACTAGCCTGCGGAGAATATTTTCTCAAATGGATTTTGCATATCGGACTATTAATAAAAGACAATATTAATGGAATCACAACGATAGCGACGATTGTGATTTGACGTCTTAAACTCTATAAAAAAAATACATATTAGAAAATCTTCTCATTATCTCCCTTGATGAAACATGGTTCGATACACATGAGACGCCAGCAAAAGGATGGGTAGATACGTCAAGAAAATGCCAAATCAAAAGCCCAGCGAACAAGCGATAATGAATTACAATTTTGCATGCGGGTTCCGAGGATGGATGGGTTTCAAATTGTTTACGGTTGTCCTCCAAAATTATTAAACATTCATCTTTGGACTACCATGACGACACCACAGCAGAACTTTTTGAAGACTGGTTTATAAATAGCCTTTTGCCCAATGCGCCTAAGGAAAGCGTAATTGTAATAGACAATGCTAGTTATCATAACCGGCAAAAAATAAAGTTCCTAATGCAAATAACACTAAATTGGAAATACGGAACTATATGTTAAAAAACAATATATACTTTGAAAATACATATAAAAAATTTGATCTAAAAATATTAAAGACATTTAATATTTAAAAGGATTATGTATGGGATACCATTGCTGCCGATATGAGACATTCGGTTTTACGCCTTTGCCCGTATTACTGTATTTTTAATCCATTTGAGCATATGTGGCATCAGGTAAAATCCAGTGATAGAGCAGAAAACATTTCTCCGACTCTAGATGCAAATGCTGCAACCTTAATTAGGATTAACCGTGTTATTAAATTAAAAGATTCCAATGTAACATTTACTAATAATATAGAACCACTAATTATTAATGTAGATCAAAGTGACAGTGAGAGCGAAACCGAATTAACCGTATAATTAAATTTAAGTTATATTTTTTATTGTACTTATAAATTCAAAATACAGAAACCAATAAACAATGTTTTAGTTATACATAATAATAATAATAATAATAATAATAATAATAATAATAATAATAATAATAATAATAATAATAATTATAATAATAATAATAATAATAATAATAATAATAATTAATGTCATTCGGACTGGACAAATGCTCTACCATTAGTATACAGAAGGGAAAGGTTCAGAGTCAACATTCAACACTTTGTAACATACAACAACTAGAACCAGAAGAGTCCTACAAATATTTAGGAATACCCCAAAAGCATAAACTTGATCATAACCAGTTAAAGCAGGACTTTTCCACTCTATACCAAAAGAGACTTGCAAAACTTTTAAACACCAAACTGAACGGAGGAAACCTCATTAGAGCGATCAACGGTTGGGCGGTGCCAACTCTGACATATTCTTTTGGCATAGTTAAATGGTCAGAAACTGACCTTGATGAGCTCGATAGGTTGACGCGCCGAACATTGACAAAGTTCCGATGCCTGCATCCAAACTCATCTACGAAAAGACTATACATCCCAAGAAAGTTGGGGGGTAGAGGCCTTGTAAACGTAAAAAATCTCTGTCTCAATCAAGAAAATAGAATGAGAAAACACTTCCTTGATTCAAACAGTGCGTTGATGAAATTGGTTGCAAATGAGGATCGGGGTTTCACCCCACTGAACCTAAATAAACGGAATCGTATTGATAGCAGAACAACGCTCACGGACTGTGTTCGAGAATGGAAAGGACAAACATTGCACGGAAGGTTTCCTAAGTCACTCGAAGATGACACCATTGACGAACAATTGTCTCTGAAGTGGCTGACCGATGGACTCTTGTACCCAGAAACAGAAGGTTTCGCGATATCTATTCAAGATAGGGTAACAAGAACAAAAAACTATGAAAAGCACATACTGCATTTGGACGTAGTCGATAAGTGCAGGAAATGCGGTACTTTGGGGGAAACAATTGAGCACCTTATTGGCGGTTGCCCGGCCCTTGCTCCTAATGCTTATTTAGGACGGCATAATCAGCTGGCAAAAATTATACATCAACAAATTGCAAAAAAATACTCGCTATTAGAAAATGCACCTCCTCCATATTATAAGTACTCGCCTTCTCCTGTACTTGAATCATCCGATACCATTCTTTACTGGGACAGACCAATCACTACTGATCGAACGGTTGATTATAACAGGCCGGATATTGTTCTAATCAACAAAAAGGACAAGAGGGCTTTTATAATTGACATCGCAGTGCCACTATCTCACAACATTAGAAAAACTGAGATAGAAAAATCCACAAAGTATGAAAATCTGGCATACGACTTGAAGAACCAGTGGAAACTGAGTAAGGTAGATGTAGTGCCCTTCGTTATATCCGCCGAAGGCCTGATAAGTAAGAGATTTTCAAAGAACCTCGAGAGCCTCGGGATCTCGAGATCGATTGCCATAGTGGGACAGCGTGCCGTGCTCTTGCAGACGTGTCACATTGTTCGTAAGATATTATGCTTGGGTGAGAGGAGCTGAATTGCTTTTTCATCTTGGCATTGGAATACCGGCCAGCATGAGCTGAGATTCTACAGTAAGGATGAGCAGAACAATAATAATAATAATAATAACGCCTGCCTGGAAAACACGCCTTGAAAACAATATCGATGATTTCCGAAGGAAAGTCGACGTCATCTCAGAATACCTTTCTGGTAATCGATCAAGTAAAGTAATGAAAAAAATAAAAACAATTGCCAATAAATCTGGCATTGGCTTCGACGATCCAAACTTCTCCGAAAAATTATTGGATCTTAAAGATCGGTTTAGACAGAAAGCTAAATCTAAAGGGGCTAGGCTAGCAAGATATAACGAGCTAAAAAAACGAAAGCACCAAAATTCAGAATTCATAAATAGTCAAAAGAAATTTTATAGAGAGCTCGAACAAGGCAGTAGCAGGTCAGAACTTGAGAATGTGGACATGTCCTCCTTTGCAGAATATTGGCAATCGGTTTGGAAAAGATCAGATGATTATGAAAAAGCGGCACCTTGGATTAAAACAATTGAACAGCACACAACTGCTCTCCCAGAAATGGAGTTTAACGATTTCACGGCGACTGACATTTGCACCGCCGTCAAGAAAACTCATAACTGGAAAGCTCCTGGACCAGATGGACTACATAACTTCTGGATTAAAAACTTTACGGCGGCCCACCGTCCACTTGCTAGTGCATTTAAAGAGGTAATGATAAATCCTGATACTTTCCCGAATTTTTTAATGGAAGGCAATACATATCTTCTGTACAAAAAGGGTGATGCTAAGCAACCCAATAACTACAGACCCATCACGTGTCTGTCAGTATTTTATAAATTGTTGACAGCCCTAATCAATGAAAAAATTTACAAACATTGTGATGAACACAATATTTTTGAAGAAGAACAGAAAGGATGTATAAGAGCAAGTATGGGATGCAAGGAACAGCTAACGATCGATGCTGTAGTTCTCGAACAAGCGCGGAAAAGAAAACGCAACCTAAACATCTGCTATATAGACTACAGGAAAGCCTTCGATAGTGTTCCACACGATTGGTTACTAGAAGTCCTGAAGATTTATAAAATAAGCCCTCCCATCATTAACTCCTTAAGGTGCCTAATGGGGAAATGGAAAACAAATCTCTTTATCGACCAACAATGCATTACAACTGCGAATATCGAGAGAGGAATTTTTCAGGGAGATTCCTTTTCTCCAGTTTGGTTTTGTCTAGCCCTAAACCCTATGTCTACATTACTGAACAACAGTAATATAGGATATAAACTAAACATGAGAAATCCACGAAAGCTCTCGCACCTACTATATATGGATGACCTTAAACTCTATGGAGAAACTAGAGAAAAACTAAACTCCTTAATAAAAATGGTCGAAGAATTTAGTAGGGATATCAAGATGTCATTCGGACTTGATAAATGCTCTACCATTAGCATTCAAAAAGGAATAGTCAACAATCAACATTCAACACACTGTAACATACAACAACTGGCACCAGAAGAATCCTATAAATATTTAGGTATACCTCAAAACGAGAAATTTAACCATAGCCAGTTAAAGAAAGACTTTTCTACTATGTACGAATAGAGGCTTACAAAACTTTTAAATACCAAACTGAACAGTGGAAACCTGATTAGAGCGATCAATGGATGGGCAGTGCCAACTCTGACCTATTCCTTTGGTATTGTTAAATGGTCAGAAACAGACCTTGATGGACTGGATAGATTAACACGTCGAACATTGACAAAATTCCGATGTCTGCATCCAAATTCATCTATGAAGCGACTGTACATTCCAAGAAAGTTGGGAGGCAGAGGCCTCGTGAACATTAAGAACCTTTGTCTGAACCAGGAGAGTAAGATGAGAGAACGCTTCATTAATTCAAGCAGCACGCTAATGAAGTTGGTTGCTAAGGAGGACCGGGGTTTCACCCCTTTGAACCTAGATAAATTGAATCGTGTTGATGGTAGAACAACACTTACGGATTGTGTCCGTGAATGGAAACAACAGACACTGCATGGACGGTATCCAAAGTCACTCGAGGATGATACCATTGATGGACCATTGTCTCTAAAATGGCTGACCGATGGGCTGTTGTACCCAGAAACAGAGGGTTTTGCGACATCTATTCAAGATAAGGTAGTAAGAACACGGAACTATGAAAAGCATATACTACACATGGATGTTGTCGACCGATGTAGGAAGTGCGGTATAGTGGGGGAAACGATTGAACACCTTATCGGTGGGTGTGCAGTTCTAGCCCCTAATGCTTATTTAGGAAGACATAATCAGCTGGCGAAAATTATACATCAGCAAATTGCATTAAAGTATTCGCTATTAGATAACGCACCTGCTCCATATTATAAGTACTCACCTTCTCCCGTATTGGAATCATCTGATTCAATCCTATACTGGGACAGACCAATCACAACAGATCGAACGGTCGATTATAATAGACCAGACATTGTTCTAATTAGTAAAAAGGAGAAAAGGGCTTTTATAATTGACATCGCAGTGCCACTCTCTCATAATATCAGGAAAACCGAGTTGGAGAAAACCACTAAGTATGAAAACCTTGCGTACGATTTGAAAAACCAGTGGAAACTGCATAAGGTAGAGATAGTGCCTTTCGTTATATCCGCCGAAGGCCTAATAAGTAAGAACTTTTCAAAAAATTTGAAGAACCTTGGTATCTCAAAATCGATTGCCATAGTGGGACAGCGTGCAGTGCTCTTGCAGACGTGCCACATTGTTCGTAAAATTTTATGCTAAGTGAGAGGAGTTGAATTGCTTTCTCATTTTGGCATTGTAATATAGACCAGCCTAGGCTGAGATGCTGAGTTCAGTACGAGGATAATAATAATAATAATAACCATTAACATAAAGAGGGGATCTAAGTTAGAGATGACAGGGTTTGTCAATGCAGAACAAGAATATATTGAGCCAATGCAGGAGGGCGAAGTATATAAATATCTGGGAATGAAACAGTCTAAGAGAGTTGAGCATAAACTCATTAAGGAAACACTAACTAAATAATTTACGTCCAGACTTGGGAGCATATGCAGGTCTGACTTAGACAGTAGAAATATAATAAAATCTATAAACACTTTTACTATACCAGCCTTGACATATTCGTTTGGAATTAGATCTTGGTCAAACACAGATATCGAAAGACTACAATGAATAATTAGAACTACACTAACGAAATATAGGAAACACCACCCGCACAGTAGTAAAAAACGACTTACTTTACCAAGAATTGACGGAGGGAGAGGAATTATAAATATATGTAACCTACACGAAAAACAAATATCCACTTTAAGAACATATTTTCATCAAAGAATGATCGAATGCCCGCTATATGCTATCGAGTGTTTAGCTGATGATAAGTATACGCCTCTGAATCTTAAACAAATGGAACGTCAAAATGAGAGCAGACAACTGGAACAATTATACAAGAGTCGAAAAATATATCTCTACATGGTAGACACCCCCATGATCTTGACCGTCATGAAGTCAAATGACACGTATAGCAAATGCCACGAAAAGCCTGAGGTTATCCAACATATTGTAGGAGCATGTGGTAGACTCTCCCAGACGGACTATCTTCACCGTCATAATCAGGTGGCCAGTATAGTCCACCACGAGCTTGCAAATCGTAATAACCTTATAACAGAGCGAGTTCCTTATTAGAAATACAACCCGGAGGCGGTACTAGATTCAGCCGATTTCAGGTTATATTACGACCGAACTATAATAACCGACAAAACCGTTCACTGTAATAGGCCAGATAGCCAGATAGATTATATTGCTGGACAAAACGAAGAAAACAGCATTCCTAATCGACATAGCTGTTCCAAACACACACAACATTCAAAAGACGGCTGAAGAAAAAGTACAAAAATAAACAGACCTCAAGTTAGAAATAAAATGGACATGGAAGTTGAACCAGTGCCATTGATAATTTCAACAACTGGCATTATACCAAAGAATCTGAAAAATAACCTCAAATTTCTGGGACTAGAAGAAAATCTGTTTAGAATAATGCAGAGGGCGGTAATCCTTAATATCACTCGCATCCCCCAAAAATTTTTGGAAGAATGAGGTTATTTCGGCTACGGTCCGCACTTTATTTAAAATCCAGCTTGGCCGGAAAAACGGATGAAATGAAAGAAATAATAATAATTATAATTTAACAATATTTTATTTTTCTCAAAATAATTCAGAAGTTAAACCACTGGGGCTCTGGCACCTTTTAAGAAACTAGTAATATTTTTATTCATATTTATTTGGTCAATTAACATTTCGTCGAAAGGCAACGAAATATCTTGAAACGGACTTTACATATATTTTTTGAAATGTCTAGTCTAGTTTTGGAAATAGGATAGATGTCGCAAAAAATACATTTATTTTATATTTTTTACCTTTTGTTAAATCCTTTAACATGGAGAAGGTTTCTTTTTCGTAATTTCTTTGAGTGAGTTCCTTCCAGACATCATGTATTCATCCCATTGATCCTGGTAACTTTTTTATATTTTTTAGGCCCTGATCTAATCGTTCTCCTTGTTCCTCACTGGAAGAGCCAAGGTTGTCCGGAAATTTGTCCAGCTGATTGTGGAGGTAGTGAATTTGTATGCTCATGTTACATCCAAGCTTTCTGAAATTTTCCAGCATGTTTTACACCAATTCTCGATACTTTTCGGACTTAGGACATTTTTTACAACATTAACGAAAGAAAATCGGTCTAATGATTCTATATCATTCACTGAATGCACGAATTTGTTATCCTTCATCAAAAACCTAATTTGCGGTCTATCGAAAATGCCAGCCTTAATTTTCTCCTTGCTCACACCAGGAAATGTCCTCGATATATTAAAGCGCGAACCATTTTTATACAATAGTTTGACATACTGTTTCATTAGTTCCAATTTTATGTGTAATGGAGGCAAAATTAGGGTATCTCTAGTAACTAACACTGTATTTATGAAATTTGGTTCCCAACTGTCAAGTCTTTTCTTTCAGGCCATTTTATTTTAAACCAATGCTCGCTTTTAGCTCTGCTATCTCTCAAACAGAGAAGACATGAAAATTTCGTGTAACCGCATTGTTGGCCCAATAAAAAGTTTACCATTTTTATACCAACGCATATAACACGCAACACTTATAATCATGGTATTTGGGTTTTGCCAATATAAGAAATATGGTTTCATACTCCTCCTCTAATTTAGTTGAATGAGCAATGAAAACCACACCATGCATATTGCCATTATGTAGCAAAACACATTTCAAACTCTCCTTGGAACTGTCTATAAAATGTCTTCATTTATTTGGCTAGTAGTTCAAGGTACCCATTTTTGATAAAAGACCACCGACATCATTACAAGAAAAATGGAAGCGGTTCTTTTTCTCGAGTACGATAGCATATAATTATAGTGTGTATAGAAAGTAAATTCCTGAAATCTGGATGCCAACAGTTCCGATTTTTCTTTCGTAAGGTCGAGGTCTCTGATAAGGTCACTTAAAGCGTCTTTAGTAAAAAGTAGGGGCTTTGACGACGTAGTTTCAAAATTATCACTTTCTTCGCTAGTACAAGCTTGTATCGGATGCCTATCTTCGGATATATTACATTCTGTATCTGAAAGATCAGATAGGCCACGAAAGTTGGAACAAGGACGTCTTCCGAATAGTCATCGTAGCGATTTTTTGGTTCCCTCCAAATTATAGGCACACCAAACTTCAATTGACTTCTTTTACCATTCGTCCATTACCTTAAATGTTCACTACACATTTTGCAAACATTGTTTGGCATCCATGGTTTAACAACGTCTTTGATTTTCAAGTTCATGTAAGTGAAATACGCATTAAACTTTTTCACCTATACTCGCCACAAACGTAACAAAAAGTGTTCAGGTCATTTAAATGCGATCCTTTTCACGATGACATGTTTCAGGTTTTATTTACTAACTTTTTTAATTGAAAACAAACAATAAGTAAGTTAAATTGCTACTGAAAAGAAAATATCAATGTGAGTAGATTAAAAATTGTCCGTACTTTTGAAAGTTTAATGTTACTGACAATGTTGTTAGACACTATTGTTTAAAATTACGTTTAAGTCTCGGCGGCATCATTTTGTATTTTTAGACCTGTGTAATATTTTTCTTTAAATTATATACAGTTTAGCATTAATAACGAAAATAAACGTAACATTTGACTAGCCCTACATAATTTTGAACTTAAAAGTAAAAAAAAAATATTAAAATAACTCAATCCAAACAGATTTCATGGAAGAAAAAAATATCAGAGAAGCGTTTTTCAGATTTCTTATGAAAATATTGTTGATAAAATGTAAACAATAAAAATTATTTCTTATAAACAATCAGATGTGTTTAAGAGGTTGTCTTAAAATCAGTGGCGTCTCGTGGTATTTTTTATAAGTGGGAGGGCGTAGAACAAAATAGTGCTGCTGAAGATTTTTTTTGTTTTCCCTTTTCACCTTTTTACTTCTCGTTCTATTGAAACCCTATACAGGAGGTGAACCAGGGTGTTTTGCTCTGAAAAATTCTTTGCTGTGATAAATGCAGGAGGGGCGGCGCCCCAACGCCCTCCTTCACGATCCACCACTGCTTAAAATATTTTTTGTCGCTCAGGAAGCACAGAATCCGATAAAAATTACTGTGAACCAATCTCGTTGACAGATCTCGGAGAAATTTTAGTAATATTTTTACTGAAAAATAGTAAGACTTTAAGTAAGCAATTCAACATAAAAAAATAAAGTTGCTAAGTTTAAATAAGTCACTAGACACGTGGGTTATAGTATTAAATGAAGGCTGTGTGGTATTATCGAGATGTACACCTTTACTTCGCCCTGCACACGCTCACATACGAGAATTATTCGAAAACTTCTCGACGTGACACAGAGATGGCGCAAGTATGACCAAATGAGTATGATATATGTCAAGTATGATTCATTGTATGGTGCGCTCTGAAGTTTTAGATGTACGTCTTTTTGACGATTTCTAAATAGGGGGGAAAGCCATCGAAGTGGGTGCCTTTATACGAGACGATAAAAGATGCAGCTAGTACAGGATCTAAACCTAAATAATTTTGTTTTCTTTTACTTAAAACATTGGTCGACGCATTAATGGACTACTTTGCTAACTTTGTTTTCATATTAAGCCCACCATCAGCAGTCATGTCAAGAAATAAAAATGCCAGTACTGAAACAAAAGAAACCCTCGATAGAAACATCGAAGATCATTTAATTTAATGAACGTGACTGTGTGATCGGCCAAGAGGTCGTTCGAAACGTTCTTGCCCCAATAAAGAAACAATAAATGTTTGTAAGTTTTTAAATATATTTCAATGTAGCCATCTTGCAATTTAATACATTTAATCCAACGACGGTCCCACCTTTTAATACACTCAGTATAATTCGAATAAGCGGTTGTCTCAGTTTCGCTCTCATATTTTGAAGTGAATCTTCACCCATCGAAAGCTTTTCTCAGATTTAAGAAGAGGAAGAAACCACTGGGATCCAAATCTAGTGAATACGGTGCATGTAAAAGCATTTAGAAGCGAATATTATGGAGTTTTGCACCAACAACCCGAGATGTTCGTGTCGACGTACTAGCTTGGTGAAAGATCTCCGAAGTTGCCGAAGAATCTTAATATTTCTTCATGAATAATTTGGGATAGTCCTGTGGGTTCACGGCTGCGTTTGTTCGTCTGACAATCCATGGAATGGAAAGGAACCGTCTCCAGCACCAAGGTTCAAAATAATTAATATAATAATAAAAAAATCAAAATAATGCTCTTGTGGTCTTGTTTTTTAACGATCCATTTTTCAACGGAATATAGTAATACTAAAAAAACTAAGGTTTTTACAGTATATTTCTTTGTGTTCTGTGTTGTCTCTGTTCTTCCAGATCGTCTGAAAATTTAACATTGTATTCCTTGCTATTTCGCATCTTCTTCTGATCTCACGAGTGTTACCGCTTTGGCTCGATATTAAAGCCCTAAGATAGACGCTAACTATGTATATGTATAACGTAAAACACCATTGCGAAGATACTAATCTGAAAAACGATATTAATAATATAAAAGTAGAGTATACTGGGACAAGTTATGCCTAACATACTAGGATTATAAATGATTTGAAGCTTGTAGCTACATATGTATAAAACATATGTAGATTTTGCTCTACATATGTTTCGCCTTGTTAGGACCTTCTCAAGAGTAGCTTGAACTAATACTAATGACCAAACACAGTGTTTCCAAGTATACAAGTAAAATTATTTATTTTTTTTGTTGTTGTTTTTAACGTCTAGTCAAATTTTTTTAAATATCGGCTGATAAAAACCGGGTTATTCTATTACAATATGATCTTATCTATTACCGGAGTATTTTGGAAATCTAGAGTTAAGTTTTCCGTAGATAGGTTGGCTAATTCTACGTTAATTGCTAGTAAGTAACATAACCAAATTTTTAAGGAGTCTGATATATGTTAATGAATATCTAGTTATTAATTTTATGTTCTAGAAATTTCAGGTCAGTAACCATTGTATCGTTAAATTCAATTCTTGTATTGGAACCTTCGGTGTGAACACCGAATCACGTTTTAAAAAATTCTTCAGTTAAATCTGTCAGATTAAATCATTTTCTGATTATTCTAACATGGTTAGCGAAACGTGCTTCGAGAACTTTTAAAAAAAGTGATTTGGTGTTTAGTGGTAAATCTCTTTGAGTTTAGTGTCGTTATAATGCTTATTTCTAAGAAAACAGTGCAAACGTCTTTTGTTTCAATAGAAAATTAAGATTTTTGAACAGATTTCTTATTCTTTCGATTTAGCAATTGAAAATTGAATTTTTTTGTTTTAGAGTGTGACAAACATATCTACATTTTTGACGTGCTTACTTATTTAGGCTGTGCGAGTTCAACTCCTTCCCTCACTCTGCATTTTTGTGTGTTTTCTTGAGAATGGTATAAAATCTGATTAGGAATCACCTCTTAGTTATGTCAGTAACAAAGCTGGATGCTTTCTGAAGGAACTTATACGTTTGAACGTTCCCCATTCGAGATAAATTAAGAAAGACTGCTGACAGGGGTTAACTGATGGTTGATGATTGTGATTTGGAGCCTCATCTCAGATGCTAATATGACTATGACAGTACAACTTTTTTTGCGTGCACTCAAGGAGGAAACTGGCAAAATATTTTTACTTCTACTTGATAACTGGTTGAAACCATCACAGCTACGTCGCCTGATTTTGCAAATCTGATAAAAAAAATTTAATTCAAAACATGTTTTCTCAATGAAAAGTTGAATTTGTTTTAATACAAATTTCGACAAAGTAAAAAGGAGAGGACTACGTACAAAACAAATATTGTGTAATCTTCGTATCTGGGGAGAATACGAGAATCTTGAAGCCGGAGGGAAAAAGTTTTGCGGCGAAAAGTGCGTAGCCATCTCGGAATTTATAACCCCGATGTTATATCGAGAAAGAAAAACAAATAGCCAAGGAGCCAAAAGAGGAAATTTTGGGCGTGACTTATCTCTTAAGTAAAAATGTTTATTTAGCTAGAACAGTCATAAAACAAAACTACTTTACTTGTTGCTAAGGAATCAAGAATATATTTTCAAGCAAAAAGTTTTCTTTCGCAGTTTTTTTTTATGGAGGAATAACATTCGCCTTGATTAGATTCTGATGAAGTAAAAAAACACCTAAAAACTTAGGAAATAAACTTGTAGTGTTCTTAAAAGAATTTCTATACCCGACAATCCAACTAAACGTATTAACCTTAATGAATAAGCAAAATATTCCAGTTCTGCATCGATGCGATTTTCCATGGATCAAAATAAGTTTATGTTCAGGTTACAAAATAACACAGGTCGATAATGCTCTTTTTGCGATTTATTTGGGTAGTTATTAATACATCTTTTCACAGAAATGGCCCAGCACGTTCCATTTTCAAGTACCAGCTTCTCCTTTATGTCACGAGTCATTGAAATTATTTGTACCTGATTTTGGACTGGACAATATTGGAATCAGTATTCTATGACCCTATAAGGGCAGTTTTTTATTTTCTATAGTTTAGTTTGTTTCTGTCTCGTTTAGAGTACAGTGAAATGTTTAAGTCAATTTTATATAAAATGGCAAGTTCTAGTCATCGATTCATGTCTGCGGTGTGAGTTGTTACGTAAATGTAGTGCAGTGAATGTATCGCAAAAAAAAATCTATGGTGCTTGCTGTACCTAGTGTAGAGAGAATCTACTGACCATGTAAGTGATTGCTACTTTAAGTGATGCAATACTAAAAGGAGGCATATTTATTCGACCTCAAATTAGGACGCTTCTTGGTAATTTCCGTTTTCAAGAAAAATTAAACGAAAAGGAATTCGCAGCTTGGTTGTGTTTTGTAGGTGTAGTGAAAGGATTTCTGGGCAACTAGAAATATGATAATTATAAAAACCTCATATATAAACTCATGAAAGCCTATGAAATACTGGGGTTCCGCATGTCCTTAAAAATGCATTTTTAACATTCCTATGTGGATTTTTTCCGGAATATTTGGGTGCAGTAAACGACGAAGGAGAGAGGTTTTACCAGGACGTCAAGACGATGGAAGCAAGATATCAAGGATGTTGGAACTTATCTATATTGGGTGACTAGTGCTAGTTTTTAAAAGGAGATGATGCAACAAAACACAACAGGAAAAAGTTAAAGTTTTTGTCGCTGTATGACATCTCAAGTAATATATTTTTTATTCACATAATTCTCAGTAATGTATTTGCATAAATTTAACACGTTTTACATGTTTATATTAAATAAATATCATATTCTAAAAGTATGTCGTTTTCTTTTTTTCCCACCACCGACTTCATGTAACAAAAAAACTATAGGTGTTACAGTATTAGCTTATCATTTTCGGATTACATTTTAGGATTACAAAATACTTCATATATACCTATTTTCATCAATGGTACCTCAAAAAAAGTTTAAATTACTTGACCTGTGTAATCAGAACTCACATACTGGAGAATAATGCGAAGGATAACACTGGAGGAGGATAACACTAAGATGCGCCCTTGATGACGACAACACTATGAACAAAAAATATGGTACATTTTGTTTTATAAATTCGGGCGCTTACGAGAACAACGGCCTTGAGCCTAGTGTACAGAGGTGGATTTTTAAAGTGGGAGGGTGTAGAAGAAAATAGTGCTGCTGAAGATTTTATTTGCTTTTCCTTTCCTTTTTTTACTTTTCGTGCTATTGAAACCATATACTGGAGGTGAACTAGGAAAATGAGTTAAAGGAAAGAAACTGAACGGAAATAAAATATGGTGTTTTGCTCTAAAAAATTATTACCTGTGATAAATGCTGGAGGGGCGGCGGCTCATCGCCCTCCCTCACGAGCCGCCACTACTAGTGTATTTAACGGCCGAATACTGTTCGGCTGTATGGATGAACAGTAAACATGGGTGGATGCTTAATCAGACAATGCGTGATACGTCTGAAGCGGTTAGAACTAGAAGAGGCTCTGTATTAGCTTCCGGTACGCAGTCATATCATCCACGTGAGATCCGCCGTCAGCAGCAGCTAATCAAAGAATTAAAAAAAATCAGAATGAAGCTTGTAGCTCCTCCCATACATGATGACATAAATTCCACCCCATTTCGGCGATTAAATTCAAAAAAGCCACCGATCGTGAAAGGTCAAGAATTTGTCTATACCAACTTTAATGACAATAAGCAATAGAGAGAGGATTAGATGTCACGAGCTCCGGTAGATTTGTAATCGGCGATTTTATAAACCGGATTTTATAAAAATAAAGAATTTGCCTTAAATTTTGTCCAAAAAAAATTTTTTTATTTATGCTTAAGGAATGTTAAGGAAGTACTATAACAAAAAATGCGTTACCGCAATGAAGTTGTGTTAAAAAGAAGTTTAACAAGTTGTATAAAGACTTTAGTGATGATAGAGAAGCAATTGAATATGAACTTCGTACAGGAAGACCTTCCAGGTCAACCAATGAATAAAAAATTACCAAAATCATAGTAGTATAGTAGTATAGTAGTATAGTAGTATAGTAGCTATTACTGAAATAACATTTTGGATCGATACAATTAACGTTGTCTCATTCTCTCAATTTAACCTTGTCTCATGTCAATTCTTCTATTGGAATTAAATCATCTCCTGATGATGCTAACATGGTTAGCAAAACATGCGTCGAGAAGTTAAAAAAAATGATTTGGTGTTTAGTGGTAAATCTCTTCAAGTTTACTTGTCTCATGTGTTCAAAAACCATCGTCGTGCTGAAAATGCTTCTGATGAAAATCCAGAAACAGATCAATAATCAAACTTGAAAAATCAAATGAAATATCAACAATCAATGTTGTTAACTGTTAAGTGTTCATAAGTTAATAAACTGCTTTCAATTTTAAAATCAATGAAAATGTTATACGATCAAAAATAGCAAAAAACAATCCAAAATTACTTCCATTCTTTTTTGTACAATTCAGTGAATCCGACCAGGTATATTTTAATCAAATTATTTAAAAATAATTTCATTTTTTATATAAATTTGCTTATAGAGGGCAATGTGTCATATATTTACAATAAACACATTATTATTTGTTATAAAAATAATAACAATTAGCTATACCGTGTATAATTTAACTATCAATCAATGCTTTCTAGATAAATCTACGAATATCTTAAAAACAAGCTATTTTTCTCGCCCACTGGAGCTTATCTGACACATCGTTTATCAGGAAAACAACCAGAATAACATTCCTTTAATGAGATTGCCTGAAAATATAGGCAAACATATTTTTTCAGCAATTCACGATGATTGTGAATAGTAAAATTAACCTTTTTGGAATGATTTTTTTAATTTAAATTTTTTAATTTAATAATAGCTTTATGAAATTGTTTTTGATAGGTTATAGTAACATAACGGGCATTATGCATATAATATGAGAAGGTTTAAATGAAGTGGAATTTTCATAATTTTCATTTATTGGATTAATAACGTGCAAATAATATATATATATATATATATATATATATATATATATATATATATATATATATATATATATATATATATATATATATATATATACATATATAAGGATGAGGAAATTGAGAAATTTTATGATGATGTGGCTCAGCTTTAATACAAGGATAAATGTAGGTACAAAATTCTGATGAGTGATTTTAATGCCAGAATTGGAACAACAAGAACTGATAAAAATGCAACTGGCCCAAATGGAACTGGTGAGCAAGACAATAGAGATGACAGATTGGTTGATTTTGCGGAAGTACAATAACTTTATATTACGAATTCGTTCTATAAGAAAAATATCAGTAGAAAATGAACATAGAAAAGCCCATCGGGAATCACAAGTAAAATTGATTACATTATGACCAACGATAAAACAATATTTGAATGGTACGACACTGAATGGTAATACACTGAATGGTACGAGCAAAAGTGAGGATTAACTGTCGACGAGAATGGGAAAAAATTGTAAGGTCAAAGAAGGGCAAAGCGGATTCTAGAAAACTGCTGGAGAGAGACAGCGATTTTGAGATTGCTTTGTCAAACCACTTTGCTGTATTACAAGATCCGGAGTAGGTGGAAATATCAGTTTAATATGAAGAAATCGACAACAATGTGCTTCAAACGACTGCTTCGATAACACCAGAAGAAACATGTCTCAAACAGACAAAACTCTTCAGTGAGACAATTGATTTAATGAAGAAACGACGGACAATGAGAAATGCTACTTGTCCTTTTGGCAGGGTCGGGTACACTGAGCTCTGCAAAACTGTAAGAAAACTTATCAGAGAGGAAACGTGCCAATTTAACATGCAGCTAGTGCCAAAAGCCCTGGAAGAAAGCAAAGGAATTAACAAGGCTTAACAGAAGTTGAGAAACAAGAGAACGCAAATTTATGCCTTAAATCGTGAGAATGGCATTGTGTGTAGGGCGCGCACGCAAATATTAAAAGTTGTCAGAAAATTTGATTCCCAGTTATATGAAGATCAGAATTAATCAAAGACAACAAACAATGCCCACGGAAAAACAATTGCCAGATATCCGAGTGGTGAAAGTAACAAATGATCGATAAAATATCGAAATGAATAGAATCGATGAAAGACGGCAAGGCTCCAGAAAAGGACAGTCTAACTGTCGAAATGCTAAAAGCTGGTGGTCGTACGTTACATAAAACACTGGCAAAATTATACTTAAAATGCCTTAAAGAACAAAAAGTACCTGACTTATGGAAAAATGCAGCAGTGATCCTTTTACATAAGAAAGGAGCATAGGAAGATTTAAAGAACTACCTCCAATAAGCCTCCTATAAGTAATATACAAAGTTTTCACTAAGATAATATCTAAAAAAATATTAAGAAAACTGAGTGATTGACAACCAAAAGAACAAGCAGGATTCAGAAGTGGATTCACCACAATGGCTCACATCCAGGATGTACATCAGGCCATAGAAAGGCACAACGAATATACCATGCCACTGTGCTTGACTTTTATCGGCTACGGCAAGACGTTTGACTCCATCTCAAAGCATGCCATAATGGATACTCTGCTTAACCAGGGATTATCTGCTTAACCAAAGCTTATGTAAAGTTAGTAGAATCGATATATGATGGAGCTACATCGACAATTCACCTTGATGATCTTGAAGTGGGAATTAATGTAGAACGAGGTGACAGGGTGACGCAATATTGCCTATTCTTTTCTCGGCTTGCCTTGAGGAAGTATTCCCTAAATTGGACTGGGAACAGGAGGGTGTAAAGATTAATGGTTCATACTTGAACCACCTTAGATTTGCAGATGATATCATTCTTTTTTCACAAGACTCAGAGGAGCTGCAAAGACGCATAGAAGAACTGCCAAGGACTGGTGAACCACTTGGCGTAAAAATAAAAATGAAAAAGAGTCAGGTTATGTTCAATAAATTCGCTGGGGACAGGAAAATTTCAGTTTTAGGAAGGGATTTGGAGATTGTGGATCACTATATATATCTTGGGCAGAGGATTTCAATAGAGGGGGATACCGCCCAGGAGGTGGAACGGTGTGTTAAGTGTGGCTGGCAGGCATTTGGCAGGCTCAACATGGTGTTTAAAAGCAGACTCTCACTTTGCCTGAAAAGAAAAATCTTCTACATCCGACATACGGAAGTGAAACCTGGACACTCACATCGCAATCAATTCAAAAACTTCGAGTAGCACAGAGGGGAATGGAAACATGTAAGCTTAGCATTACAAGACGAGACAAAAAGCCCTGCGTATGCAACAGGGAACAAACGAAAGTGTGTGGCATCATTAGGCGAGTGAAGCAATTGAATGGAGATGGGCAGGCCATGTAGCAAGGCGATGGGACGACAGATGGACCAGGGCAATCCTGGTGTGGATACCGCTTGATCGCAAATGTCCGCGAAGAAGCTCATCGGACCGGAAGCTCGATAGACTGATGAAATTATTATGTATATAGGACCACAGTGGCAGAGGAAAGCCCAGGACCATGAAAGTTGCAATCATGCTGTGGGGCCTTCATCCTGCAGTGGATCGACACGGGCTGATGATGATTTATATATATATATATATATATATATATATATATATATATATATATATATATATATATATATATATATATATATTCTTCTTCTTTCGTCATCTTTCTCTAAATCTCTGGTCTATATTGCAATTCTGAAACCCACATTTTATTATTACCATCGACTTCTTCAGTCAACTCCTTATTAAGTAATCCATTTCGACGATTGTAAATCGCGGTGTACTATGCAATATGCAGTTTTGGCATTATTGATCCTCTATTCGTGTATTTTTGAGGATGAGAATAAAAGTGCAACTAATTGTTACATCCAAATATTAACCAGATTTCCTCTTGTTAATGATGGCAGACGGTTTTAGAAAGATCGAGTGATTGAATATACCGCTATCACATCTATAAACACCGTTCGGCAGTTATCCAAATCTCAAATATAAGGACATTCCTAGGTCAGTAAAATCACCAGATTTAACGGAACGTCCTATTAATTTGTGAGACTATTTGAACAGCAAGATCTGCGTTGATGCGACACAAAATATTGCATTGTGAAAACTCATAATTCAGCAAAAAAAACCGAATTTCTGTAAAAATATTGGGCTCTGCAATGACTAATGTGCGGTTGAATTTTTACGAAGTGACTAGCATTACCTTTCAATGTTATAAAATAAAAGAAGAAAATTAAGAAAATAGAACTCTTTTTTTTTTGTACAATGTGGAATACGATTTCGATTTTTTTTACTGATATTCTATAATTGCCCGTCCCTTAACTCTGTATTTATATGTGACCAATTCAAAATTGATTTTTTTTATATTTAATATATAGTATGATTATTTAGTGTATCCAAAGTTTAAATTAATTTAAATAATGTCGGCCGTCTGTCAAAGCGCATTCTAGCAATTCAATTTCCGAGCACTTTTTCAAGCGATTAGGGTCTTATATCCGCAAGTGTCCGAGTTATTTTAGCTTCTCAAGCATCAATAGTTGCTGGTTTATCGGCATAGATCAAAGATTTAACATAATCTCAAAGAAAATAATCTCAAGGCATTAAATCACATGCGCTTTGTGTCCAATTAACAGGTTCGTTCCTCGAAATAATTTTCTCAGCGAATTGTTTCCTCAATAAATCGATTGTTGGGTTGGTTCAATGACATGTGAGGCCATCGTGTTGGAACCACATCTCTGCTAGATCAATACCATTCGAATTTAGAATTAAATAATCATTGATCATTCCTCTAAAACGATTCCCATTAACGAATTGATTAATTTCGATTTTCATCAACTCTGCCAAATGCGTTCGGAATTTGCTGATAATTTTCCGAATACATCGTTCGGTTGGGCGATTAAGTACACCATAAAAGACTTTATAAGTTTGGTGCACGGAATACGGATTTTGATAATAATTTTCGACAAGTTACAAGCATTCCACTGACGTTGCATGATGATTTGACATACATCTAATGTGTCCTGATGATTGCCATGATGTAATTTGCCATAATGATTTGACACCGACCCCTATCTTGAAGTCGGACACCAAAAAACATCACCCTTCATAACATTATCAGATCAAAGACATTACTTGTGATCGATAATGAAACATTTACGGACGCACCGAACATGAAAAATTACAAAAGAATAGTCTTTTATATTTTTAAAAAGATTTTTCTAGAAATACGTCTCGATATTTTGTTGTCTAATGAATCGGAATAAAATCCTACTTCAATAGAACTGAACTGAACAGATCGTGTGCACTCGTTCTAGAAACTCTAAAGGAAGAACGTCGTAAAGGCAACAAAGGAAATTACATTATTAAGAACAATCGGACATATTGGAACGAACAAGTGTAGTAACAAGGGTTTGAAAGCTGCCATTCATTTGTTGCCTTAAAAATCCCGACTTATTTGAACTAGCTGATAGAAGACCTAAGATGGTTTCAAAAGAGAAAAAAATTGTATGAGCATTATGTTAAAACTAATTTTCAACACAATGAAAAATATATTTCATTAAATCCATTTTATAATTTTTGTGTTCATGATGATGATGTACGAGGTGTGACTATTAAACAACAAGACTGACGCTGTAAAACATTTTATTTTGGTTTCATACATATTTACTTATTATCATCTTTAATATACACTCCTCTATCCCTACAACGGTCCATTCCAATTTTCCATTGTTCGAAACAGTGCTGGAAGTCTTCTTCTGTCAGCTCCTTCAGAACGCGTGCAGCTTTCTCTTTCACAGCTTCAACGGACTCAAATCTTGTTCCTTTTAATGCAGATTTAACCTTAGGAAACAGATAGAAGTCGCACTGTGTAAGATCTAACAAATCAGGCGGATGGTCCAACACTGAGATGCTGTACTTGGCTAGAAACTTCTTGACAGACAAGGCGGAATGAGCGGGCACATTCTCTTGGAGGAGAACTCCATACTTGTCCCTCATCAATTTGAATCGTTTTTTCCTTATTCTTTCACGGAGTTTAGCAAGAATATGAAGGTAATGTAGTAATGTTGATTAATAGTTTGACCTTCAGGAACCCAGTGAAGATATACAATCCCATAAATATCGCAAAAAAAATAATCACCATTGATTAAATGAATTTTGATTTACTCATGGGAGCTTTTTTAGCTCTCGGTGAATTTGGGCTCTTCCAGTGGATGAATTGGTGTTTCATTTCAGGCTCATAAGTAAAAAACCACGATTCGTCACATGTTATTATCATTTCCAATAAGTTTGGGTCATGGGGGTATGCATTTTTTTGTCAATTCCTACAGTTTCAGCAATCGCACGAATATTTAACCGACGGTCAGATCAAACCAAATTACAGATTTTTTTCGATATTGTCATCCCTGTTTAACATGGAAGGGTGACCCGGGTGATTCGATCATCTTCAACGTCTTTTTAACCCTCTTGAAAACGTTGAAACCATTTAAAAATGCGTGCACGTGATAAACATTCATTGCCATATACTTCTTTTAATAAATTATCAGCTTTAGTAGCGGTTTTTTCAAGTTTCAAGTGAAATTTCACAAAAAATCGTTGCTCTATTGTTGCACTTAACCTTTTTCCAGCAAAATAAAAAAACAACTATAATGCGAACGAAGGTTATGGTTATACGGATTTGTTTACAGAAGCGAGAGATACTGTATTCGAATGAAACGTCTTCAGGCTAAATAGATGTTGGTCGCTGGGGTTTGGCGCATTCGTACTTCTTCTGTAGCAGAGATAGTCTGGTTATTTAATAGCCACACCTGGTATATACAGGGTGCAAGCGAGAGTATTTTCGTAAATTTAACCAATGGTTCTATAATTTTTTTGAACAAAAATGTTCCTTATTAACATATATCCAAAATGCAACCGCCGAAAACGGGTCAAAAGATTTTAATTTTTTTTTAACAAGTTCTTATTTATTTAGATTGAACGGTCTAATTGTCTTGTTTCTTTTGAATGCACTTTCTTGTTGCATTGCCTTTGAAGATATTATTTGAAAATAAAATGTAATAATTTTATAGCAATTTATAACATGTGTTTCAAAATAAATTTGCTGTGTTTTGTTATAAAAAAGAGAAAATTACACTTTATTGTCGTTCAATGTTAAAGTAATTTTTCACACGATAACAAGTTTTAAATGATTCACATCACAGTAAGAAATAAAATAATTGTTTTATTAAATTAACTGCTCAAAATGCCCACCATTCCATTCCTGATAAAAGAAGCTTCATCAGTTGATAAAATATTTAACAAAAAATTTGAATTTATTTGGTTTTGACCAATAAACCATCTATAATATGCAGCCGGTAAGAGTGCTTGTATACTTTGTACATGACAAAGGTAGAGTAATTGGTCTTTTAGTGTTTAATGTACAATCCAAGGGGTAATTCCAACTTGTCACGCAACAATTGGAGTACTTCTGGTAAAATCTTCAGCAATCATCTTCAGCAATGTATAAACTATATTCTTCGACTGCAGGACTGATTTTTTGCTGCTGCCCACATTCTTGAAATTTTGGAACCACACTATTTGTATTCAACAGTTTTTGAGAAAGCTAGACAAATGTTTGCCGAGATGGAAGGAGTGAATTTTGAAGAGCTTCTCCGTAAATACCAAGCATATTGTGATATTCGCTTACATAATATATTTTTTATTTTAAATCGAACTTAACAATGACATAGAATGAAATAATTTTGGTTGCAATATTCAAATAGCATTGTTTGCGATGTTGCCGCCTCGATATCGGTTCCAAATTGCTGCATAGAGTACGATGTGATTCTTAATTTAAAAAAATTGTTTCAATAATATTCATTAGTTTATTTGTACATCAATTCTTCTATTGGAACCTTCAGTGTGAAACACCAAAACTCGAAGAGATTTCCAACTAAACACCAAATCACGTTTTTAAACTTCTCGACGCACGTTTTGCTAACCATATTAGCATCTTGAGGAGATGATGTAATCATCCCATCATTAAATGATGGTTATGAGTTTAAGTTTAATATTTAAAAGAGTAATTTGGTGTTTAGTAAATCTCTTCGAGTTTAGTTTATTTGTTAAGTAATAACAATTCGTATTTGCCAAATATGCTTTTTAACATATTTACTTAAAATGTTTTCTTTAAAATGATGTGAAGAATAACTAGTTAAATTTACAAAAATGTGTAAATGTTAGAGAAAGTTACACACACACAGAATAATCGACAATGTGCTTGATATGGCTGCTGCAATAGCATCAGCAGAAAAAAGTTTCAATAAAAAATCTCCAATGAGACCATTGATTTAATAAAGAAACGGCGGACAATGAAGATTTCAGGGAGTTTTTTTGGTAGAGTGGAGTACGTTGAGCTTTACAAAACTATAAGAAAAAGTAATCGAGAAGAAACGCATCGGCTCAACATGCAGCTAGTTCAAAAAATACTAGAAGAAAACAAAGGAACAAAGAAAGCTAAACAAGCTGAAACATAAAAGGACACAAATGTTTGCCTTAATGCGTGAGGATGGCCCAGTATGCAGAGAGCGTACGGGAATATAAGAGGTTATTAGAATATTTTATTCAAAGTTACATGAAAATCAGAACCAGTCAAAGGCAGCAATATCTACGGAAGAGCAAATACCAAATATCCTGTTGGATGAAGTGACAAATGCTATAGAAGCGACAAAGAATGAAAAGGCTCCAGAAAAGTACGGTGTAACGGTTGAAATGTTAAAAACTGGCTAAAAGCTAAAAAATTTACATAAAATACTGGCAAAATTGTATTCAAAATACCTCAAAGAACAAAAATTATCCAACCTATGGAATAATGCTGAAGTGATTCTTCTTCATAAGAAAGGAGCACAGAAAGATATTTTAAAAACTCCCGCCAAATAAGCCTCCTATCAGTGATACATACCGTTTTCACCAAGATAATATCTAAAGGAATATTAATAACAGTGAATGACGCACAACCAACAGAGCAAGCAGGAGTCAGAAGTGGATTCAGTACAGTAGATCATATCCAGGTTGTCCAACAGGCCATAGAAAAGCAATATGAATACACCTTGCCCGTGTGCTTGGTTCTTTTTAACTATGAAAAAACCTTTGATACGATATAAAAGCAAGTTATAAAGAATGCATTGCTTAACTAGGGGATAGACTGAGCCTATATAAACCTACTAGGATCCATATATGATAAAGTTACAGCGGCAGTTCACATGGATGATCTTGAAGTTAAAATTAATATAGAATGTAGTGTATGGCACGCTGACTCAATATCCCTGTTCTTTTCTCACCCTGCCTTGAAGATATGTTCCGTAATCTGGATTGGAAGCAAGATGGAATGAAGAGAAATGGTGCATACTTAAGTCATCTGAGATCTGCAGATGATATCGTTCTCCTGTCACAAGACACAGACGAACAACAAACGAACACATACTACAAACGAACACAAAAAAGAGCAGCAAAGAGTGGGATAACCATTTGGCTTGAAAATAAACCTGAAGAAGAAGTCAGCTTATGTTCAACAAATTTGCTGACAACAAAATAATTTCGATTTTAGGAAGCAATTTAGAGGATGTTGACCACTACACTATAAAAACCGATCAATGACCCATACATCTTGCTGACGATGGGGTATATGCTGGCGTACGTACCGGATACCATTAAGCAACCATGGCCTATAAAAACTAATCAATGACCCCTACATCTTGCTGAGGATGGTGTTCATGCTGGCGTACGTGCCGGAAACCGTTAAGCAACCATGGCTTATAAGAACTAATTTTTTTAATTATCCATCATTATTGTAGTAACACTGATCAAAGCTTGATTGTATATTCTTTCGGCATAAATAAATAACTGTTTTTAAAAAGTGATTTTTAGTGAATACAAACATAATATATATATAAAAAAGCTATGTATATATATATATATATATATATATATATATATATATATATATATATATATATATATATATATATATATATATATATATATTGTACACACTTTGTCTGAAGAGAAAAGTTTTTAATCAGTGTCTGATACGGTTTTATCATACAAAAGTGAAATATAGATCCTCACATCACAATCAGTTCACAAACTTAGCACAGAATCAGAGAACAAAGGAAAGTATGTGACATCATTGAAAGGGTGAAGGCATTGAAATGGAGGTGGGCAGGCCATAGAATGCGGCGAAGTGACGACAAATGGACCAAAGCAATGTTGCGATGATTACCGCTTGATCATAAACGTCCACGAAAAAAACCGAAAACCCAAAACATAATATACATACATGTGTATATATATATATATATATATATATATATATATATATATATATATATATATATATATATATATATATATATATATATATATATATTCTATGATATCCTGGAAAATGTTGGATATAGGATAGTAGCTATTATATAGTAAACTATTTAACATTCAAATGCTCATATTTTTTTCTGGTTACTTGACATAATAATATAGTATTCAGAATCAACTATCTACATTTTTCACCGCTTATTTTCATTTTGTTTTTACCCCCGATGCATTTCTCTTTGTCACTCGACAAAAGGAAAATGTAAAAACGGAGAAATTGTTAAAAGCCACCCAGGGAGAACATTAATCACACCGTTTTATAAAGGTTAAGAAAACCACATCCACTCATTTTGACAAATTACGAAATGGGACTTCGAAAATCACCCTCCATCTTACGCCCCCCTCGCTTAAAGACAAATTTAATTCGTGTAGAAAAACACGACGGGAACACGGAAAATTATAAATCGTCAGCTTAGCGATGGCTATAATTTAAATAAATTAATGTCTGCTTCTTGTAAAAAGCAAGTTGGAAATATCAGAAAGAGATGAGGTATAAATCAGGAGAGGAGATTTCGGATGCTGACATAGGATAATGCTACTGCTGATTGTTAACGGTCCTAATTATATTAGTTTAGTTTTTGTTAAAGATTATCTTGTTTGCGTTTGGCAGTGGATTAATTCGTTAGATATTCCATAAAGGTGGTGCAAGATAATTTCTCCTAAAAATATTTAATCAATGTAAAAAATCTGAAATAAATCAGAATATATACTTTTCAAATGTAGAAGGATAAAGGACAAAAAGAAAAAAAAAATAAAAGAAATTACCAGAAATTCAATTAAGAAAGAAAAATAAAAAAAGAATAACTATAAAGAAAAATAATTGTCAGAGAACGAAATAACTTTTACGTCTATACGAATAATTATTGAGCCACACTTTATTCAAAACATTCACATTATATTCATTCACACGCCTATATTTTGAGTAACTTATGGTCAGTTCTTTTATGAAACAATATGAACAGAATCACATAAATTGTCACGAAGTTTTCTAAATTTATAACGAGATTACTTTATATAAATCTTCGACGTTCTATCCAGAACATTCTAGCAATTAGTTCTGAAACGCGGCCTAAGCAATCTCATTATAAATTTAAATCAAATTTCTTCATAGACATATCAATTTAATTAAACCAACATTGGCTTAGTTTAGAATACAATTTTAATTAAAAGCATCACGTACAATGACGGCAACGTGCATGTTGAGTGCTTAGAAAGCCATTAAGGAAATAAATTATTGTTTAAAAAATTAATAAACGCTTAGCTCAAGATGCAATATTCTCTATGAGATACAATACTTTATTTATAGTGACTATGAAGTAATTTTATAGGCTTCTTATCTATTTATCTAAATGTTATATTTTTATTTGGCGGTAATCTGTAAATTGTAGATTTAATTTGGAAATATTTACTATAAGTCTTATTTATTTTTCTATAAGCTACATTACAGTGTTACAGTCTATACAAATAGTATCTGGCATGTGTCAATATTTTTAAAACGGTACTTTAAGACCTTCGTCTCGAGTTCAAAGTGATAAATTCCTTACCAGTTTAATAAAAATATGTTTCTATTTCTATAAGTGTTATGTGAAACTTTATTTCACTTTTTAATAATTTAGGCCTCGGTGTATAAGAGAACACATTCCACAAAGCATCCAATCTAGTTACTAGTATTCATTAACTAAAAACGAATTTGAATTTTCCTGACCGTTTTATCAAAGAAACTGAAACGTTAACAACAAAAATATTATTATTACAATTAACCGAAACTCCAATGACAAACAAAATTAAAAAAAAAACCATACACACACACACACACACACACACACACACATATATATATATATATATATATATATATATATATATATATATATATATATATATATATATATATATATATATATGTGTGTGGTGGTTAGGGTTGTCGTTAAAAATTAAATGTTTTCCGATGCCCCAAAAACCTTCTATTTGATGAAAAAATACGGGAGATTTTTTTTACAAAAATACCTTAAAAAGTTAATTTTTTGATAAAATCGTAGTTTTTTTGTAAGTACCTCTTAAAGTATACGGATTTGAGAAAAAGATATATAAATACATATATAGAAAAAGATATACAGCAAAGCTAGATACTTAAATTTTTGAATACGGTTCCTAAATAGGTTGCTTTATGAAAATATGACATGAGAATTTAATTTATCGCATGCAGGGCGTTTACAAAATAGTGACCATTTAAAAGAACTTAAAAATTGATGTTATGTAGAAATTTTAAATGGAATACTCTATACTTTATAGTGGAACTCAAAAGAACGGTTTACGACTTATAATCAAAAAACCAAAATAATGTAATTAAAGCAAAGATAACGGTTTATTTTATTTTAGTAAGCAATAATACTATCTAAAAAACTATTTTTATAGCAAATGTTCTGAACGCTGACCGTTCACCTCCAAACACTTCAACATTCTAATATGGACCGCTTCCGTGACGGCTCTTGTTATCTCGATAGGATCTAAGGTTGCGAATGCTTGATTCACCCGATGTTTTAATTCATCTCTAGTGTTTACTGGCGTTTTGTACATATTGTCTTTTACAGTACCCCAATCAAGGGGAGGTTAATCGGGCCAATTCCACGAACCCAAACGTCTAAACCACCGGTCTTGGAATAGTTCATAGAGTCACCTGCTTAGTTCTTCTGTATAGTGTTCCAGAGCACCATCAAGCTGGTACCAGCTGCTTCGATACACTGCCATTGGAAGGTTTTCTGTCAAATCCTCTACTACTGTTATTACTGTTCGAATCGAATTTATTCCATGATTACGCAGAAAACATTAAAAGAAAATTTTCGGAATGCTAATTTTTTTTTGTAATGCGGAATTCCAGAAGTGATAATTTTGTCTGTTAAAAACTTCTTCTCTCGCAAATTTGGACTCATCAGGATGATAGATAAATGGATGATAGATAAAAATGAATTTTTAAATTTTATTAAATGCGCACTATTTTGTAAACAACCTGTATGCGTTAAATTAATTCTCATATCATATTATCATAAAGCAACCTATTAAGGAACAGTATTCAAAAATTCATCACATGTCTAGCACATGTTTTTTATGTTGAGAGATGTTTCTTGCCAAATTTCTTAAAAAATATTTTTTATTTCTAAATTATTTTTTGTAAAAAATGTGGATCTTCCTGGAAATGAAGTAATAAAAGTTCACAAAATTCCACTCTTTGAGGACAGTCGTCTGGCTTGAGAAACTGAGCTTTAGAAAATTTGTTAGGACGCATGCCGCGTTTTTTCTGTATTCTTTGTATTGAGGAGAATGTTATATGCAGCTCGTCTTCAGCAAATCTAATAGAAGATTTTGGATACGCATGGAAATAAACCAGAATGTTAATCTCGTTCTCCTCATCAGGTGTTACTAGCTTGCTCAAATTCGGAGGTGCCTTCGAAAAACCAAATTTCATAAAATTTGTTTGAAACAGTCTAAATTTTCTTTTATTCATTCCTGCTAAATTAGGATACATTGCGTTAAATTGTCTGCAGGTGCGGTCGATAATTTTGTCATACTGTCCATATAAAATAAATAAATTCATGATCACTGCATACAAATGCTTCTATTCTATACTAAGACAATTACTTAAATACGCTAATTATGAATGAACTAACTATGAATGAACTACTAACTACTACTAATAATGTCAAATACATATATTTTCATAATATTTGTTTAAAAGTAATATTACCCTAGCCGGCCGTGGCTCACTACTAAAATAAACCAATATTTTTGCATTAATTGCATTAATTTGGTTTTTTACTTATAAGTCAAAAACCGGTAATAATAGGTATATCATCACTTAACACTTTTACATACAGAATTTATTGGTCTTTTGTGCTTTACTATAAATACAGTGTTTTCCATTTAAAATTACAATTTTACAATTTAAAATTACCTACATAACATGAATTTTTAAATTCAATTAAATGTGCACTATTTTGTAAACACCCTGTATGCGATAAATTAATTCTCATATAATATTATCATAAAGCAACCTATTAAGGAACCTTATTCAAAAATTCATCACATATCTAGCTAGACTGGTTGTAAAAAGAAATATTTTTATATTCAGGGATGTTTCTTGCCAAATTTCTTAAAAAGTATAAATATTATATAGGGTGTACCATTTTAAAAAATAGTTGGATCATCCCATTTATATATATATATATATATATATATATATATATATATATATATATATATATATATATATATATATATATATATATATATATATATATATATATATATATATATATATATATATATATATATATATATATATATATATAAATTTGAAAGTACATCCGACCGATTAGCCCAATGCGTCATTCAGCTGAATAAAAAGTTTAGGCTTCAAATCGTCCAAGCTTATGCACCAACTATAAGCCATAAAGATGAGGAAATTGAGGAATTTTATGATGATGTGGCCCAGCTTTTATACAAGGAGAAATGTAGGTACAAAATCCTGATGGGTGATTTTAATGCCAGAATTGGAACAACAAGAACAGACGAAAATGCAACTGGCCCATATGGAACTGGTGAGCGAGACAATAGAGGTGACAGATTAGTTGATTTTGCTGAAGGACAAGAACTATATATTATGAATTCATTCTATAAGAAAAATATCAGCAGAAAATGGACATGGAAAAGTCCATCTGGGCTCACAAGCGAAATTGACTACATCATGACCAACGATAAAACAATATTTACCAATTGTACTGTCCTTAACAATTTTAATGTTGGAAGTGACCACCGAATTGTACGAGCAAGGGTTCGGATTGACTGTCGAAAAGAGCGCGAAAAAATGGTAAGATCAAAGAAGGGCAAGGTGGATTCTGGAAAACTGCTGGAGAGAGGAAGCGATTTTGAGATTGCTTTGTCAAACCGGTTTGCTGCGTTACAAGATCCAGAGGAGGTGGAAATATCAGTTCAATATGAAGAAATCGCCAACAGTGTACTTCAAACGGCTGCTTCAATAGCACCAGAGGAAAAATGTCTCAAACAAACAAAAATCTCCAGTGTGACCATTGATTTAATGAAGAAACGGCGAGCAATGAGAAATGCAGGTAGTCCTTTTGGCAGGGTCGAGTACACTGAGCTCTGCAAAACTATAAGAAAACGTATCAGAGAGGACACGCGCCGATTCAATATGCAGCTAGTGCAAAAAACCCTGGAAGAAAACAAAGGAATTAACAAAGCTAAACAGAAGCTGAGAAACAAAAGAACGCAAATATATGCTTTAAAGCGTGAGGATGGCACAGTGTGCAGGACGCGTACCCAAATGTTAGAGATTGTCAGAAGGTTTTTTTCCCAGTTATATGAAGATCAGAGCCAGTCAGGGACAGCAATACCCACGGAAGAACAATATATAATACCAGATATCCTAGTGGAGGAAGTAACAAATGCTATAGAATTGATGAAGAACGGCAAGGCTCCAGGAAAGGATAGTGTAACTGTCGAAATGCTAAAAGCTGGTGGTCGGACGTTACATAAAACACTGGCAAAATTATACTCAAAATGCCTCAAAGAACAAAAAGTACCTGACTTATGGAAAAATGCAGAAGTGATCCTTTTACATAAAAAAGGAGCACAGGAAGATTTAAAGAACTACCGTCCAATAAGCCTCCTATCAGTGGTGTACAAAGTTTTCACTAAGATAATTTCTAAAAGAATATTAAAAAAACTGAATGACGCACAACCAAGAGAACAAGCAGGATTCAGAAGTGGATTCAGTACAATGGATCACATCCAGGTTGTACAGCAGGTCATAGAAAGGCACAACGAATACACCATGCCACTGTGCTTGGCTTTTATCGACTACGAAAAAGCATTTGATTCCATCTCAAAGCATGCGATAATGGATGCACTGCTTAGCCAAGGTGTAGAGAGAGCCTATGTAAACCTATTAGAATCGATATTTGATGGAGCTACAGCCACAATTCACCTTGATGATCTTGAAGTGGGAATTAATATAGAACGAGGTGTACGGCAAGGTGACTCAATATCGCCTATTCTTTTCTCGGCTGGCCTTGAAGAAGTATTCCGTAAACTGGATTGGGAACAGGATGGGGTAAAGATCAATGGTGCAAACTTGAACCATCTTAGATTTGCAGATGATATTATTCTCATTTCACAAGACCCAGAGGAGCTGCAAAGACGCATACAAGAACTGCAAAGGGCTGGCGAACCATTTGGCTTGAAAATAAACCTGAAAAAGAGTCAGGTTATGTTCAATAACTTCGCTCAGGACAGAAGAATTTCAGTTTTAGGAAGGGATTTAGAGATTGTGGACAGCTTTGTATATCTTGGGCAGAGGATTTCCATGGAGGGGAATACCGCCCGGGAGGTGGAACGGCGTGTTAAATGTGGCTGGCAGGCATTTGGTAGGCTCAACATAGTGTTTAAGAGCAGACTCCCACTTTGCCTGAAAAGAAAAGTATTCGATCAGTGCGTTCTATCCGTTATGACATACGGAAGTGAAACCTGGACACTCACATCGCAATCAATTCAAAAACTTCGGGTGGCACAGAGGGGAATGGAAAGATGTATGCTTGGCATTACAGGACGAGACAGAGGGTCCTGCGCATGGATCAGGGAACAAACAAAAGTCTGTGACACCATTGGAAGAGTAAAACAGTTGAAGTGGAGATGGGCAGGCAATATAGCGAGGCGATGGGACGACACATGGACCAAGGCAATCCTGGAGTGGATACCGCTTGATCGCAAACGTCCGCGAAGAAGACCGAAAGCACGATGGACTGATGACATCGTTAAGTGTATTGGACCCGAGTGGCAGAGGAAAGCCTGGGACCGTGAAGGTTGGAAGCATGCTGAAGAGGCCTTCATCCTGCAGTGGATCGATACGGGCTGATGATGATGATGATGATGATGATGATGACCTAACTAATGCGAACTAACTAACTCAATACTGATAGTTTATAATATAGGTAAAAAAATATTTCTTTTTTTATGGACCAAATTTAATGTAGCGTTATTTATTCTGGAGTGTATGCTTAATTTTTTCCCCCTTGTATTTTCTTTCGGTTTAGTACCTTATTTTTCTTTATTGTATAATTAACTGTAAATGTTTATATATATATATATATATATATATATATATATTACTGATGACTATATAAATGATTCCGGGTGTCGATCCGTTGATTCTGTGAAGAGTCACGACGTTTTGCCAAAATCGCATTTAGTATTTTCAAGTGTTGTCCGCTTCGACTGAAGATTCCAACTGACCGTCGCGTCGTGACTCTTTGCAGAATCAACGGATCGAAGGACCCGGAATTCCCGACCCGGAATGATTTAGAAACATATATATATATATATATATATATATATATATATATATATATATATATATATATATATATATATATATATATATATATATATATATCTGTGTGTGTGTGTGTGTGTGTGTGTGTATATACTTTAATAATTTTATGAAAAATATTTCAGAAAATTTTACTTCAGAAATAGTGTTATTTTTATTTGATTAAATCAGTTTTTGAATTGTCGTCGTATACTATGTTCTATTCTTGATTTCAATAAATGCTTAATGTTCGTGTAGTGCAATGTCAACAGTAGGAAGGCAGTTGACAACAGCAATGCCGCAAAACTATTCAGTTCCAGTTAAACAGTAAAATTCAGATGTGGCGCTGCCCTTCATCTGTCCTCGATTGCGGTACATAGACAGGGACAGTTTAATGTACAACAATAAAACAAGGAAGTCTGCTGGTAAAGTTGCTCGGAAGTGGTTTCATTCGAGCAGATGGGATTTCTTTTTCTTTTCGCCTCTTGTTTTGCGACATCTCATATCAAAGACAACTTGCAGAAATTACACAACAACGATAAAAATCTACGTCTTTTATTTCTTTTACTTTCCTGCTTAAAGAATTGAATTGATGAAAACAAAAGGGAAAGATACTTTTCATTTTTAAAATCACGAATTAATTGTAAGTTGTAATAAATGAAAGACTTTAATGATTTTGGAAATAATAAGCATTGTTTTCTATTATATTAAAAAATGGTCTATTAACAATTAAATTGAATATTAAAAAAGTTATTGTTTAAAATTTAAATAGATTGCGCAATCTTAATATGTATGTGCATTTAGCCAACTACACTGATGACACAGTACTTAGGATATAGCCATTTTTGGATAATTATGATATATTTTGTTATGTCCAAAACCAAACCTATAAACATAATTTTTCTATGACTCATAGATTTTCTGTAACGTTCAAATTTAGATTTTGCCATATGCAATATGTTCGTCAATGTACAGCCTGAATCTGCAATAAACAGTGGCGAATGTATCTGGTTAGGACTTGTTTATCATGTTTATTAATTAATGTATATAACGTCTCCAAGTTATTGCTTCGAAAATACCTTACCAAAGCTTCGAAATGTTCCAATATTCACCGGTATTTACGGGAGTTGACTCCGGGCGGTTGCTTCCTGTTTTCAAACCTGAATAAATGGCTGGAAAGAATTAGACAAAACATGGAATAGCATTAGACAAATTATGTGCGATTGTACTGGCCACTGGCGATTTTAAACGAACATGCCCATGTACCAGGAGCCTGAGATACCTTATAGTGGACCTTGGCTTCGAGTTCTTTCACTCTTCTTTTCCAACTTTTTCTGTCCAAAGCATCAGTCTTCCAATCCCTCACTCCTACTTTCCTCAAATCATTTAGCACCTCATCCAGCCATTCCTTCCTCGGTCACCCTTTTCTTCTCCTTCCCCCTTCCCCTCTCATCAGAATTCCTTTAACCTAACTCCCGCTGGACATCCTCGCTATGTGTCCCAGCCATCTAGCTCGCTGCGCTCTCACCACCTGAACAATGTTTGGTTTTTTGTACAGTTCTTCTATTTCTTTGCTTGTTCTTCTTCTAAATTCATTCTGAACTTTAACTCCTCCAAAAATTCTCCTTAATATTTTTCGTTCCCAGACTTCCAATTTAGTTTCTTCCTTCTTCGTCATCGTTCATGTCTCGTACGCATAGCTAACCGTGGGCCTTAGTAATGATTGGTACCTTACCATAAGATTATATACATCATTTAATTTAATCTATACCTCGCAGAGTTAAATAATTTTATAATAACCGTGGTGGATTTTTTCCCTTCATATGTGAGTTTTAAATGAATCAAATAATATATATTTTCTATTGTGTATTAGGATTTTTTGTTCACCGGTATAATTGCTGTTGCACTTCAAGAAAACACTGTAATACATAAAATGTATTAAAATGGTAACGGAACCTGCAAGATTGAAATACAATTTTGAAATTCAAGTGTAAATATAATTCAAGTGTAAATTTATTTTCAAGTCACAAGCTAGATCTACATCCGAGGAAGTCAAAAAAGCCTATCTTATATATTTCAAGTGCCAAACTGGAGCTCAAGATAAAAGTTGGGCTTCTCATGTTTACTGTGAGTTGTCACGTAAATTGTTTGCTGTTCCTACGGTGTGGAAACAACCTACTAACCATATAAGTGATTGCTACTTTTGTATCACTAAAAGAAAAGGGATTTCAAAAAAGCAAAGGGACCAAATTCAGTATCCAAATTTGCCCTCTGTGCTTAGGCCAGTTTCTCATATCCAGGACCTACCGGTACCAATTGCGCCTTTAAACCTGGACAGCATGTTTCCGAGTGATTCTAATTTTTTATCAGGATCTGATTCACAACTTCCTGAGAACACCAATTGTGACCCAACATTTTTAACAACTATCAGTGAACCTCTCTTAAAAACTCAAAAAGAATTAAATGATTTGGTACGTGACTTGGGATTGTCAAAACAAAAATCGGAATTTTTTAGTTCCAGACTTCAACAGTGGGACGTGTCAGACAGAAATGGAAGTGTTTTGCTTGGCCGAAAACAGAATGTAACATTTTCAAGTTTATATAAAATGGAAGGCTCCCTATGTGTCTGTTATGATATTGATGATTTAATGAATGAACTTAATATAGAACATATTCCTTCCGAGTGGCATATTTTTACGGATTCGTCGAAATACAGCCTAAAAACACTCTTGCTCCATGGTGGAAACAAAAACCCCTGCACCCCTAGTAGTCGCATGTCCTTAAAGATACATTTTTTATTCTCCCATTTGGATTTTTTTCCGGAAAATGTGGGTATATGTGTCACAGTAATTAGCTTATTATTTTAGAATTTAGGACTACAAAATACTTCCTATACACCTATTTTCATCAATATTATCTTAAAAAAGTTTAAATTTGTTAACCTGTGTAATTAAAATACTATTTTACACATATTGAAAATTTTAGATATTAATCTATTTATTTATTTAAGGTGAATTTGTATCAAGTATCGGCTAACTCAGTTAAATATAAAAAATTTGTTTTAGTTGTAATATTGATAACTACACGAAATGGACGAACTGGGATTTCCGTAAAATTTGGGTGTATGTGTCACAGTAATTAGCTTATTATTTTCAAATTTAGGAGTACAAAATACTTCCTATATATCTATTTTCATCAATATTACCTCAAAAAATTTTAAATTTGTTAACCTGTGTAATTAAAATACTATTTTAAATATATTGAACATTTTAGATATTAATATATTTATTTATTTAATATGAATTTGTATCAAGTATCGGCTAACTCAGTTAAATATAAAAAACTTATTTTAGTCGTAATATTGATAGCTACACGAAATAATCTTTAAAAGTAGACACTTGAACTAAAATACTGCGATAAAGAAAAGATCAATCTGATTTCCGAAAAAAGAATCGAAGAGTCTCTTTGGGAAATCTCCAGTTATTTCAACTAGCAAGAAACGTGTTTTTTCGCTTTCCCCCTTTTCTAAAGGTTTCCGGAGCATACATAACGAGCATCTCGCCCACTCCTCGAAAGAGATTCCTCCAAACACTTTTACCCCCGCACTCCTTGTCTTTTTTCCTGATTCTTGGCTGTCCGATAAAAAACCCATTAATTTCTGACTGACGTAGTCCGTTAAAGCTTCACACGCGAATCTAACTTTCGCATTTTTCTTCGCCGAACAACGAATGCTAAAATGGTGGAGGCCTCTTTCATTGTTAAAGGGCGTAATGAAATTTGCAGGCCTACCTATTAATCTATGGCTTGCCGGATGTGGAGGGTTGGGGTGTTGCGAGCCGTAGGACTACGAACAACTGGCCTATTTTGTACCAGGGGATCGAATAATGGAGCTGGGTAAAGTGCAAAACAGTGCTTCAGAAATTGATTTCGATTTTACTGATTGGCGCCGCTCGAAACTATTCGGTCGTGGAATATAATATTGGGTTGTCCGGAAAGTAGTTTCGCTTTTCAAAAAATTGATGGATTTAGTAGTATTTCTATTTACGCTTACGTAATTGAAAAAATAAAAGTTTATTTTAATGAATTTTGATTTATATCTAAATTTTAACTATATTTATATAGTTACTAATTTGAATTATAATTGTTTCGACACAGGTGCCTTTTTCAAATTCGAAAACTATATTAAACTTTACAGTAAGAAAAGTAGTTACTATCTAAAAGTTTCATCTACATAATAATACCATAAGTAATAATGTAATAATGTCAGCTTTTAACAAGGATGACATTCGTGTCTACCTGGTAATTTAGAAAAATACCCTCATTTCCCCATTTATTAATTTGTATGCTCTCTAAGAGATTTAGTTTTTTAGATTTTTTTGTATTATATAACATCATGTGGTTAGAAAAGTCAAAATTACTTTGTTCCTTGATATAACCTTTTTTATGCTCATTGAGTCTAGTAGAAAAAGACCTTCCTGTTTGTCCAACATATACTTTTGGACACCAACTACTCTTAATTAAATAAATTGCTGTTTTATAAAGTTTATTCGTTTATCTTTTACTGTTTTTAACGAGACGTCCTAGACTGTTATTTGTTTTGAATGTAATATTGATATTGTTTGTTTACTTTTTGTGTATATGTAATTGTTTTGTAAACACGTTAGTTTTTATATTATTAACAGGGTATATTAAATTAATAGTCTTATTATAGCGTTTTTTTTAAATTATTTTGATTATAATATTTTGGTCGTATCCGTTAGTTACTGAGGTATGTCTGATGTCATATAATTTTTTATTCTAATTACACAGGCCTACAAGATATTCTTTTTTTGTTGCCTAGGATTTTAGAGCTGATGTTAACTATTAGGGGTACCTATAAGTAATCAATTATTAATAATGTGGAATATTTACTTCAGTCTAGGTTAGAGTGTGAATGTATAAAGAGGTGTTTTATTACGCAATATTACAACACGTAGCCTTGCGCTTTGTGATAACTAAATTCAAACGTTTTTATTACACCGGTGTAAAACGGCGGAAAATCAGCCAACTGAAGAACATTTACGTCATTGCATGCTGTTTCATTTTTGATCGGGTGTTAATGCAACGGTTGCAACAAAGAAAATTTGTGATGCGAAAGTGCGAAGTACCAATGCTGATTTAGAAAATATTCCAATAGTGATTTTGACTTATCTGATAGCGATTGAAGTGGACGCCCTGTAGACTTTGATAATGACGCTTTAAAATCACTGGCGGAAACTGATCCCAAACTGAGTATCCAGGAAATAGCAAACATTCTTCATGCTACTTGGTCAATAGTCCAAAGACATCTTCAAGAAATCGGAAATGCTTACAGGCAGGGTAAATTGGTTCCACATCTCTTATCGGAGATGAATAAAGAACAAAGGCGTACAATTTGCACATCTTTATTGTACAGACAACGAAGTGATCCGTTTTTACAAAGGATTGTTACTGGTGACGAGAAATGGGTCTTGTGTAATAACGACAAGCGCACCAAACAATGGCTTTCTCCAAATCAACTAGTCATACCCACTTCTAAACCATCCTTCAGTTTAAATAAGTGTGCGTTTGGTGGGATTGTAGTGGCACAATATATTTTAAACTATTGAAACCAGGCGAAACACTAACGGCTGAATGGTATTGCCAACAATTGGATAGATTACGTAACAAATTGTTGGTAAAGCGGCCAGGCTGGTCAACAGAAGAAGGGTAATATTGCAAAACGATAATGCCAGGCCGCATGCAGCTAGATTATCCCAAGAAAAAATAAAGCAGCTAAACTGGGAGGTTTTACCACATCCTCCATATTCTCCCGACATAGCATCACCCGATTTTCATTTATTCCGATCCATGGAATATTCCCTAAGGAATATAAATTTCAAAAATATCTATGTTGTGCGAGCTCATCTAGAAACATATTTTTCTTCAAAATAAACACAATTTTATGAACAGGGGATTGAAACTCTGCCAGAAAGATGGGCAAAAGATCTTAGATAACGACGGATATTACATAATCGACTGAAGATAAAATTAAATGTAATTAAACTCGTTTTTTTGTTGCCACTGAAATAATTGATTACTAAGGGTACCCTAATATATTTGGGGTGCTAAATATAAATATGAAATCAGTTGTTCTCAATTTGCTCTACTTTTTTAGATACATCCACTTATCTATCAATGTTTTTTTCAATTCAATACATTCAAGTGTATGTGTTCTAAAATTATTATACAAAGATTGGGTCCTGTATATGTGCCTTATTGTCAGCCTGCCATTGAGTTAGTTCCAGAAAAATCCACTAGGTGGCATAAGCATTGCCATTCTGGTAACTGAAGTAACCTTCAACGCTTGAACTAGAGTTGAGATTACTTTGTGACTTTTCGCCGTGCAGGGTAGATCAAAGAATTGCTATACAGTTAACCTAAAACGTACTGTGCTGTAGATTGTTTATTTGTGTTATTGAATAAAAATAAAATGAGTTCAGGTAGAAAAAGTTGTGTAAATTATCATGATGTGTTTTGCTACATATGAGGAGAATACACGTTAATAGAAAGCAGGAAAACTGTTAGTAACTTTGTAAAGAGCTTATATTGGATACTTTGGTGTTAGGCTTGGTGATCAGGATAAAACTGGGACACAGCGTCTGGTCTGTAAAACTTGTACAGAACATTTATGACTGACAGTGTACTACTGGTAAAAGAAAAAGTCTAAAATTCGGCGTACCGATGGTTTGGAGAGAACCCAAAAAGCATTTCGGTGACAGTTATTTCTGGTTAGTAAATATTACTGGAATCAATCGAAGCAACTGTAGCAAGTAGACTTATCCTGATTTAGTATCTGTAAGACGCCCGGTCCCTTACTCAGAGGAAGTACCGATCCCAACATTTGACCAGCCATCATAGCTGTGCGAAGACGAATATTGCGAACTCCTTCATCATGACGTTTTCCTCTCGATATATAATAACATTTATTTGATATAATAAAACAATTCTGTGTTTTTAATTTTTTTTTATTTGATCCGTGCATTGAACTTAAAATAGTATAACGTATATTTCATTAAAATGTTATATCTTAGATATTTGCGCTCCTCAGGCAAATTCAGAGCATCAAATTCATGTGGAGAGATAGGAAGGTGGGTGTAAAAATATCAGACGAACCAAAAGGTAATAAAAAAAGGCGGTTCTCTATAACTCGTTGCCCGGTTCTCTATAAGACGTGGATACCCCTAGGGGAGGCTAATGACCTTGGTTGGCTTTCACATAAGAAAGAAAATAAATAGCGACCAACTTTATTTAAAATGCTTTAAATAAGTGAAAAGAAAAATGAACCTACATAAAAGAAAAAGACGAATAGAAAAAATATCTGATGAGGTGAGTTCTTTTTCCATATAGTATATTTATTTAGGTATAAAATAAAATAGACGATTAAATGAAGTAAAATTAAGTTCCATATTTTCCAATCGGTATTTATACAAGGATCGGTGGTTTAAAATCGTTTACGGCTGGAAATTCAAATATCGACAAAAATCACGGGCAATAAGAGAAATCGAGAGAAGAATCGACCGATAGTTGCAAAGCCGATCCGCCGACACTAAATTGAATCGATGAAAAGTTCAGGTGGCGGAACCGGGCTGAAGGGGGAAGGGAGGCAGGCGAGGGGTTGGGAGTTGAGAAGATAAGATGCTTCGATCCCGTTACCGTTTTCCCATCGACGTCCCCTGGCTTAGTACCCTCTTGTTTTTTGATGGATTACGAGATTGTATCGACGATTTTAAGAGCATCTCACGCGGATTATTGATAAGTGAAATTTTATGTCAAGAGGAAAACACACGGAAATTCATAGAATATAATTGGCAGTATTCTTATATAAATATATGAAGAAGTTAATAAAATTTAAAAATAATTCTTATTAATAAATATTAAAATTAATTCTTATAATAATTTAAATTAATCTAATAAAAAAATATTTAGGATATTCATGTTAGTTTATTTGATACTGGAAATATTCCACATTTATATTTTGTAAGAATTTTGAAGTACAATTCGGTTATCATCCTTAAAACTCACAAAAAAGAAAATAAGAGTAACCTGTCATAGTTTACAGTTATTAATTTAGTATTTTTTCTGGTTTTACCGGTTTTAAAAGGTTTTTTCAATTCGGATTGATATTCGGCTGTGGCATAAAAAACTTGCTTTTTAAAAACAAAACTTCTTTCCATAGACGGATCAATTTTTATAAAGAAATCACAAAGCTCATTTGCCATTCGTAAACCTTTATTCAGGTTTTTTTACGTTTAATGTTATCTTTTCAGTGTTCATTGAAGCTTCTTCTTCAATGTATTGGAAGTTAAATATTTCCTTCAAGTATGTTTCAGTCAAACTTTTATCTTACAATTTTTATGAAGAAATCACAATGCTCATTTGCGATTCAGAAACTTTCATTCAGGTGTTTTAAGTTTAATGTCATCTTTTCAGTGCTCATTGAGGTTTCTTCTTCAATGGATTGGGAATTAAATATTTCCTTCAAGTCTGTTTCAGTCAAACCTTCATCTTAAGATTCAAGATATTTTTGAATAATTTTTGATTCTATCTATTCGAAACCATCTCGTCCTATGCCATTCGCAACTTGAGCACTGTTTTCAGTTAATATTTGAATTTGCATGGATTCTTCAGCATTATTTTATGATTATTTTATTTTAACAATATACTTTGCTCACACATGTCAAAATTTTTCCAGCATTGCATAAAATTCATCTCAGAATCACATTCCATGGTGTCCAGTATGATTTTAAAGGCTTGTCTAATGTAATAGAGCTTAAAGGCCTGTATTATTCCTTCGTCCATAGGCTGGACTAAGGCCGTCAGGTCATGAGGTAAAAATATCAGCTTTATATTTAGATGCATAGCATCAAGCTCACCTGCAGCATTATCCAAAACTAGAACTGCCTTGAAATGTAAATTATTTTTCTTTAAATTTTTAACTTCGGGAACAAAATAATCCGGAAACCAGTCACATAAAAAAACACTTGTGATCCACGCTTTCTTCTAAACACTGGTAGGTTGTCTTTGTTTTGACTTTTCAAAGCACGATGATTTAACGATCTGTAAAGTATAAGTGGCTTAATTAAAATTTCCTGATGCAATAGAACAGAGCAGTAGTATAACTATATACTTTGCTGCCTTAAAATCAGAGGCGAACTGTCCACTTTGGGATATAAAACTTTGTTTTGACATTCTTTTCCAAAGCAGAGCAATTTCGTGTGCATTAAACACTTGTTCAGGTTATGTATCGACCATCAGCAATTAAGTTTGAAAATTCTTCTAGATACGTTTCTGTGGTCTACAGTCTATAGATGCAGCGTCTCGAACATTTTTGATGTTATAGAGTGGATTTTTGATGTTACGGAGTTGCACTTTGAACTTATTGAACCAACCTTTCGATGTTTGACATCTTCCGTTCTAATGTTTATAGCCATGTTCTTTAAAATGTGAGTAAAAACGCTTTCTCACGGATTCTCGGAATCTCTGCACTCTTTTTTGGCTACAGTCTTTTATTCATAATGTTAATTCAGCTTCAATTATTTCAATTGCTGGATCAGTAACAATTTTTACTGATTGTGAAGTTGAAGCCGAAGAATTCCTTATTTTGTCTTATGATTTCTTAATGGATTGAACAATTGATTCACACAGCGGCGGCGATTTATTTATCAATGAACTTTCGGCCAAGCGGCAATAAAACGTGTTTATTTATAAATACACTGATACTTATTTGTTTAGAAATGTAGCTGGTAATGAAATATATATTATTCTAAAAATACAATATGTATTATTAGTTTTGAGTATGATTATGAGTTAAACGTGAATAACTGAACCGTGAATAAGGAACTTTGTGTAATTAAATAATCAGGAGCTTAACTTAAATACTATTTATTTTGCAACAGTAGCTATCTAAGATATCACTGTATATCTATATCAAGTTTTTAAGAAGTTTGGAGAAATACCACTATGACCAAAAAGTAAGGTGGCTTTTGATTTAATTCTCGTATTAAAACAACCATTTGATTTTCAAGTTGGTATAACTGTCGTTCACACCCTAAGAAGTTTCACATTATTTTGCTTTGTTAAGTTACAAATGATAGTGTCTTTTGTAATTGTTAAACCGATTAAGTGTTAAGGACGTTGTGGATATTTATATGTATATCTTATTTGGAATCTCATTTGGATCAATCCAATCCATTTAGAATAGCAATTTGAGCTTCGTTTCGTCTTCTGTTCTTGTGTCGAGTACACTGATTATTTTAAAATTAAAAAAATCATCCATTCCTTAACCATTTCTTGGACGCCGTTTTGAATCCATAGAAGACATTCATAAGAGTTCGCTGGCCGCATAGAATACTGGAAAAAACGTTAGAATAAGCGTATTTCAACGAGGAGGATTACTTTGAAGGAAACAAAGTAAAAGTAGAAGAATAAATACATTCTTTCTGTTTTATTTAAAGTCACCTTACTTTTTGATAATAATAGCAAATACTATAGTTTCGTTAAGAAGTGTATGGAGTAATAAAAATGGTCTTTCTAAATTTATGCCGGTTATGCCTTAAACTGATTTAAAAATTAACTGTTTTTTAGTTTTTCTTTTATCGAATTTCTGGTTCTGGCTTTTTTTTAAACTTGATATTACTTGTTGGTCCTTTATTAGTTTTTGATTAAAACATCTTGTTTTTTATATTGGAAAATTTAAATATGTTTTAACTTTAGACTGCAAATAAAAAGAGGTGTTAATCAACTTGTTGTAGTAAAATTACCTATATGTAGTTATATTAATATGTTGTATTATAGTTAATTGTATATTTTAATTACATATTTTAAACAGTCCACTTCAGTTGTTGGAATAGCATTTGGTAGTAGTTTCACTTTTACCTTACATGTTCGATCAAAACAATCCTCAGCAAAATCATGGGAACATAAAAACCTACTGGGTTCGGAATAAAGTCTGGCTTTTAATAAAATTAATTCATTGTGTTCTATTCCGATTTTTGAGAAACCTTGAAAAAAGATTAACTGGTTTAATAACATGAAATCCAAATCAAAATAGAAGTAACATTTACATTTATTAGTACAATAATTTCTAAAAAAAAGATTGTAAAAAAGGTAACACTCAGTATTATTAGTTATATTTTATAGGTTCTTTATATGAGTAAAGTAACATGCTTTATATGTATCAAAGGAAAACTCCGAATTCTTCTGAATTTTTAAGGCTTAAAAATAATCTCAGAAAACTAAACATTTTAGAATATGCGTTAAGATATTAAGTTCTATAAGAAGATAATCAATATCTTGAATAACATTAAAATTGTATTATTATACCTAAATCAAAAGGAATAAAAGGAAAGGATTTAAGGTTAGAGGTGCCTCAGCATCTAAGGCTATTCAACTATTGGACCTACAGCTTAACGTGGGTTTTGAACCACGGTCACCAGCTACCGACAAACCCAGGCCAGCACCCCCCTCAGGCTATCAACCCTTGATTATGTGCCTACCCATAAGTCTGTCAGAAAGCCTACCGACTGGCGAGTGACCAACGTAAAACACTTCTCAGCAGCCATCCGGCCTTACCCAGCCTTTAAATGGCGTGACTGAGGGGTAATTCGTTGTCAGATTTTACACTCATGCGTAGAAACAATCACAGACATTTAGGTGTGGATATGCGTGGGCGTGTGTGTGTGTTTATGTGAGAGTATATAAATATGTATGTAGGGTAGGAAGTAAGACGGACAGAAGAATGAAAAAAAAAACACCAATCCGAGCGCTGGAGTAGAACCAGCTACCTGTGGATTACCATGCAGGCGATTACACAGTACACCTATGTATACCAGGCTTTATAACCTTAAAATTTCATTCAAATAAAATTTGGTTTTATTTCTAAATAATTGACAAATTTAGAATTAAAAACACTTTCCTATGTAATGTTACTCCTGAATTTAATTGATTTTTTCATGTCAGGGAAGAACCACACAAAACTAACCATATTTTGTGTTTTGCCTCACTTCGGATATTATTGCTTTTATTGTCAATATAATACGTATTAATATGTATTTACACTAGAACACACAAAATAGTATTTCAATATACTTATTCAGCACTTCGTATTGATTAAAATACACTAATTGTATTGGACAATTGGACAAAAATTGGACAAATCTACTATTTAACTTCTGACTTGTTGACTACTAAAATTCCAAAACAGTGAGCCATCTATCGTGTTTCAATGTGATTATTGCCGTCTCTATTTATGTGTGGATAAAGATAAACAAGGTTTCTTCCTGTTAGTTTTATATTCAAAGGTCTATTCCGATAAACCAGCAACTATTGGCGTCAACATAACTTGGACAATTGCGGACATAAAGCTCCAATTGATTGAAAAAGTGGTTGGAAATTGGATTTGTCAGAAGCAACCGCGGCGGATATTTGTCCGAATTTATTTTCAAACATTGAATGTTATTTCATATAAAAATAAATAATCTCAAAATATCTATTTTAATTGTTTTATTTGAATTTAAAGTTCGGATACACTAAAAAAGTCATATTCACAAACATTTACATTCCGGGTAAAACTGATTTAAACTTATGAGGAAAGTGGCTATTAAAAGTTGAGTACTTTTTTCGTATATAATATAATCACACTGATAACGTATAAAAGAAAGTGAATTTCTGTGTTCTATGTAAATCACATTTTTTAGGATTACGAGGGTGGCCTGCAGTAGATATTAAAGGCATTAAGACCCCAAACAGAAACACTCCATAGGGATATATTTATCGATAAAGTAAAAAGTATGCTAATAGCGACAAGACCCAAAGTGCAAGATGACAGCAAAACATTAGATTGCCCTAAAAATTCCGAACTGAATATAAAGTCACTATTGTCAAAGCAATCATAAATCTGCAAATTTTTGCGTTACAATTTTAATGAAACTAGTCTTAAAGTTATTTATTGTTTTTAAGATAGAATATATATATATATATATATATATATATATATATATATATATATATATATATATATATATATATATATATATATATGCATCTAAATAAACCATCTATCCCATAGTCCATTCCGAGTTACATAACTTCACGGTTCATGATTTTGCACACGTTATTACGTACGACTTTCGTGTAAATAGACTATACAGGTTTGGTCTGGTCTTCCGATGATTCTAACATAGTAAGTACAACATGCATCCAAAAATTAAAAACAGGTAATATGATGTTTTGTGGTAAATCACAATATGATGTTTTGAGAGTCAGCAATTCTGAAACAACTGATTTGGATAAATATGTCGTTACCTTAAATGGAACAATCCTCCTATTAAAACCTTTTTTGCGAAACACAAAACTCGAAGAAATTTACCACCAAACATCAAATCCAATGTTTAAATTTTTAGACGCGCGTTTCGCCAACCACTTTAACATAATCAGGAGATTATTCAATGGGATAATACTAGCATGGTTCTGCTTAAATGCAGATGAAAATTAAAGGGGATCCTTACGAGGATAGTCCCTTAACGTTCAGGACAACATTCAACTTGCTAGTGGTGAAATAGAACCAGAACTTTATAAGAATGTATACAAAAGAGTGGTACATCAGCAAGAGGCGGATAATATTTTCATAACATACGTAAGAAACTACTTAACTTAAGAGTTTAATACTAGGGTGTAACAGTAATGTAAAAGTAATGCGTTTTGAGCTACTTAGTTATCCATTGTTTTAATAATGTATACCTGGAGATTATTCTTTGAAATATAGGCCATTGTTTTCGATGACATCAACCCATCTTTGAGCTTCCTAATACTTGTTTTAGGATCTGCTGCTACAGCTGTCCTTAAAACGCCAGCATCGAGAGACCATGGACGACTTGATCTTCTCCTACCTTCCAGACCCATGTTTTTCTTCCGGAACTTTATGAACCAGAGTTGATTGGTACGGATTAGTACCGCACTGAATATTTCGCAGTGGGATCATTTTAATTCTGAAATATTATTAAATCGGATTAGACCGCTGAGAAGTGAAATATAACCCTTTATTTATAACCAAAGGAAAAATGCACATACTGTTGTTATACCTAGAAGTAACACTATAACAATAAAACATATATATATATATATATATATATATATATATATATATATATATATATATATATATATATATATATATATATATATATATATATATATATATAATTTAATAAAACTTCTAAATTGAAAGATTTGTCAAATAACATTTGTTTTTTACATTAATTTTATAAATTCCTACAAAATAAATTGGGATTTTCAAGCAATGCAATATAAATTTCAAAAAAAAAATCCCATACCAAACAACAAATTAATCAATTCCTCAAGGTTTCCACCCCTGTTTATGTTCGGTATGTTTAATTTGTTTTTCGTTGGTAAACATTCACCGTTTTTTTTTCTCTTTCCGTATATGAACCGAAACTTCGAGAACATTTTAAATCTCAAAGTCGTAACATTTAAAATCGTTTCACGTCGTTCAATACGGTTGAAAGAGGACACTTGGGACGAGACGTGCTTCCATAGAAATGTTGTTAATTTTAATTTTTATTGATGCTTTACTTAGGCTCTCCAAAAAATTAATATAACGCTAGATGGGATTTATTGAGGAAATGAAGGGTCTTTTAAGAAAAAAATTGAACTGCTAGCTTTTCTGATACCTCGAATTAAATTTACTGATTAGATCAAAAAGTTACGTAATCTTTTAAATAAAATACGAAGTAATTAACTAAGGGGTCAATACTTAATGGAAATTCATTTTAAATGAAAGAACGAAGACATGGGTCATTCAATCATGGAGTTTTTAAATATTTTGGAAATATACGAAGTGTGACTATTAAATAACGAGACTGATGCTGCTACAGAAGAAGCATGCATGCGCTAAGCAGTACCTCTTGCATTTGTAAACAAATCCATATAACCGTAGCTTTCGTTCGCATTACAGTTGTTTTTTGTTTCACCGGAAATATGTTAAGTGTAACAATAGAGCAACGAATTGTTGTGAAATTTGACTTGAAACTGGGAAAAACCGCTACTGAAACTTATAATTTATTGAAAGAAGTATACGGCAATAAATGTTTATCGCGTGCACGTGTTTTTGAGTGGTTTAAGTCTCGTTATTTAATAGTCACACCTCGTAGACATATAGACATGGAAATATAAACATCTTCAAAGAATATTTAAAAAACAACGAACATTTTCCCGTGTTTCACCTAATAATTGTTAATTTCTTTTTATTGCCCATTAATTTTAATTACCGCCCGAACGTCAGTAAACGTCCTCCGAGCCCGGTTTCTGGCCTTAAGCCGTCATCAATCTTCTTTCTTTCAAAATAATCTCATACCATTGTACCCACCTTCTACTATTCTTCAAAATTTTACTATTCTTCAAAATGGCCAGCGAACTCATTTGATTCAAAATAACGTCTACAAAGTTATTTCTTCAATCAAGGAAACAGAAAAAATCGCTCGATATCGTATCTCGTTAATATGGTATTTGTGGTATTTGTTTGATTTTCAACGAGAAATTGATAAATAGTCATTGAGGTGTGCGATGCCTGTTGTCATGATACAAAACTCAGGAATTATTATGCCACAAATATTCCAATAATGTCTACAGTGTCTTTAAAACTGGATTATATGGTAATTACTTAGTAATAAGGTTTATTTATTGGTTGAAGTGGAAGGTTGTCCTGGACGAGGTTCATCTTCAACTGCTTCACAACCATCAATAAAATTCTTGTCCCATTTGACAAAAAAACATCGAAGAAAAACTTATTAGTCTAGCCTGATTAGAATCAGTTAACATCGATGCTTCAGACATATTGCTTTGTGAGATAGCTTTCTTACCATCACAAAAGTAGTTTCAAAGTAATATCATACACATCATGGAAGATCAACTAGAATAGAAACTGAGACGGAAAAATTATTTGAACTTTCTAGTTTAAATGTAGTTCGAAGGAAAAAATAGAACCAGCCATCTCCAGAACCACATTTTTAGCAAGATAAGGCTTGCGCATGCCTATGTAACAAATATAGCTTTATATTTCTTAGATGCTTTAATTACCTTGACTACCATGTGTTCTCTTTTACACAATTGAGTAGATTAACCGAGACAACTGATATCGTGATTACACGATATCAGTGGTCGAATACATGATGACCGTATTACCACGTTAGCTTTCTTTCAGAATTTAGTTTCAAATCCTTATATTTATTGACAAAGCGTCATGAGAACTGCTTCTTTGCCATTATTTGTATTTATTCAACGTTCAGCATTTTTTCAATCCAGTAAACAACTAACGATTAACCATATTTTAGGAAACACAATTGCTTAAATTGCCAAGATCACTCATCCATCAATATCGCTCATTCTAACATCCCTGGGTTTTAATTTTCTGACTATCTCAAAAATAATCTCAATACTTAGTAATAAAAATATTCTCATTATATAAACAATTAGGAATCATCACCTATTTCGATTCACTAGAAAACTAATACAACAATTTAAAAATTTTATCAAATAAGTTTAAATAATTTTAGTTTTAAATATTAGATTTGTTTAGAGACTGAAATACGAATTATAGGTTTTCCGAAGCCGAAATTGGAGTAGAATCAACACAGATAGCCACTTTAATGTTCCCTAGAAAGTTTACTGGACTTTAAAATACATCGGCTAGGGCCAGAGAAGTTTGAATAATTTACCATCGAGCTTGCTAAACTGCAACTACATAAGTGCATTAAATTTGAAATATGCAAAATTTATGAGATGGAATTGATTTACATTTATAAACCATTTGCCGTTGGTGAAACTCATTTCTTTCGATGGTTGGAAAAATTAGACAATTATAGTAATATCTACAACATATGGCTACGATGTTGAGAATAATAAAAAAGTTAAAAAAGAAAGGTTAAAACTTTTTCTCGTTGTAAATTGAAGAATTAAAGTTTCAGAAGTTATAAGGTAAATAAATTATCGCAAATTAAGCGATTTTGAAGGAGGTTGATCATTGAGTTTCCTACGGTGAGAATTGCATATCTCTAGACAGTGTTATAGATAACGAAAAATAAATACAAATTCGGAATATATGAGAATGAAGATAATTTACCCTTAGACATTCGCTGTGTTCTTAAAGTTAGCGGAATTCTTATTTGTGAAATAACCATGAATTCAATATAACATTATTTCATTACTTTGCGTTTACTTCTAATTGACATAGAATAATTTGCTTCGGACCAAATAAGACCATACGCTTGGATAGGGATAAAGGGTGAGAATGTATTTTGATTCAACAAATTATTATTATTATTATTATATATATATATATATATATATATATATATATATATATATATATATATATATATATATATATATATATATATATATATATATATGTGCATGACATCTAGAGCATGACTGGAAACAAAGACGTTGTAAGCGCCTCAGGAGGCAGAGCTAGCGCCAGTGCCAGTCAAACACTACCGACTAAGACCGAAGCCAGAAGATATAAATATCACATGGCAAACCGATCTCTCTTATCCCGTTCTCAGTTCAGTTCGATCATCGGTCGCATCAACCTCTACCTTCCGCTCTGCACTCGACAGTAGTCAACGTGCACGTTTCGAACCTTTGTCCGCTTCAGACAGGGCAGTCTAGACACCCATCTAGCCACGCGCCCAGCCGTACCCGGGTCGGAGCCATGGCGTCCGCCTACCTGTCGGGCTCCGATGAAGACTCTCCGAAACCCAAAGCCGTACATCCAACAGTCGCCGATTTCCTCGAACAATGCGAGTCATTGAAAGAGGAAAACAGCGAACTGCGCTTCCAACTCCTCACGCAAGTTGAGGAGGCTCAACAAAGCTACGCCGAGTTTATGGAGAATCTCAACGAGGAAAAGATATCACTGAAAAAAACGAACATCCGATTTAGAACAAGAAAATTCCCTCCTTAAAAATCGAATCAACGAACTGGAAGCCAAAATTTCGGCCCAGCTCTTCGAAATAATCAACTACAAGAAATCCAGCCAAAACTTTCCTCTATCTTCTTCCTCCTCGCAGAAAAAGCCAGCCCCAGCTCCAAAAAAAAAACGAAAAACCACCACGCCGTTCTCCGACGAAGCGGAGGACTTCCCGGATATACCTCCACCGAAAAACACAATCAACACACCTGCTTCCACCAACCCGGGTATGCTTTATGCCGGGTATGCAAAAAACAACCCAACACCGAAACTGCCGTTCAAGAAAACACCAGTACTTCTGCGCGACACAGGCCGCTGAAGCGATCTTGCAATATACTTTCACTCATAGAATTGGGAATTCACGTCAGTCCGGCTTGGCATCCAGTTCTTCCCGACCTCCGCCGACAGCCACAGAAACATCACCAGGTTCCTGTCAACCAACAAGATCGCTTATCACACACACTTCCTCACTTGTGATCGGGAACTCAATGTCGTCATCCGCGGCGTCGACACCCACATAAGTTTAGAAGAAATCGGGTTAGACCTCAAGTCGAAAGGATTTCATCCTTCCGAACTATGCAGAATGACACGCGCCAATGGCTTGAAGATGCCCCTCGTAAAAGTTCGCCTACCCCGCGAACAAAAGGACATATACAACATCTCCACACTTTGCGACCTCACCATCGCTGTCGAGACCCAGAAGTACAACCGTTCTCTTGCTCAGTGCCGAAATTGCTTGCAGTTCGGCCACTCAGCAGTAAACTGCTTCGCCCCACCAAAGTGCCGAAAATGCTCGGGGAATCATAAGCCGGCCGACTGCACCAAAGAGAAAGAACTACCTAAAAAATGCATCAACTGTATCGGCGATCTACGCCGGATGTCCAGTGCATCCCAAGAACCGGTTCACCAACCCCAAAAACAACTCAAACCGTCCACCAAGTACAGTAGCCACCATGACACCCGGAAAATCGTTCGCCGATGCAACCGCTCCAGCTCCAGCACCAACCCCAGGCTCAAACATCGAAGAAGTTATCCAGCGGTACCTGCTGCAAACTGTGCCCGTTCTTGCCGCAAGCCTAAAAGATTTACTAAAGAACAACAAATAAATACGCCACAAAAAGCATCTCCACGAAACCCTACGCCAAAGCCTCAGATCACCAGCTTCAACCCCCTCCATCGCTCGGAACCAACTGCGCGGGTCAGCCCCGCTCCTTCAACAATTCACCTCGTTGTACTCATTAGAATGTGGGACCAACGTCCACACACCTGGTGTACATGGCGACAGACCTAACACCATGAAACCCATCCAGAAGAGAGAGATCTCTCTTAGAAAGTTACGAACCTCCTGACAGTAAGTACCGAAGATGTCAAATGAGATTTTGGCGAAACGTCTGCAAGCTCCCGACAGGGACCAACTCGACAACTGGATGTACTACAGGAAAAACCCCAATATATACATATATATATATATATATATATATATATATATATATATATATATATATATATATATATATATATATATATATATATATATATATAATACTACAAATAAATCCTAATATTTTTATGAAAAAGAAATGTACATCATTTTTGGACGGTCCATTATAATTGACTAAAATGGATTTTATATATTACATAAATTATCTGGAAATATTGAATTCACTTATTTGCCAGTTCATTATATATTTTATAATAAAGTAGGGTAAATAAAACTACTTTCCAAATATGTCGGTATAAAAGTAAAATTTATCCACGGGTACCGCGATGTATTTGTTTTGTTGCCTTTGAACTCAGCTAGTTCGATTCAGCACAATACCGTTCCCCATTATTCTCTCCGAACACTGTTTCGAAAAACAAATAATAGCTTGCCAGTTTTATGATTTGCATTCCTGGAAGTTTGCCTCCCACCCCCAGATACCTCCCCCGTGCACCCCGAAAATCAGCAGATTTCTTGGCAACTCCTTGAACTTCTTTACGAAAAGTTCTCTCTTTTCATCCATCGAGACATTTAATAGAGTTTCCCCGTGAACTTACCCGAAAAGTATTTGTCGCTCGGATGAAAAGTTAGCTACAATATATGGCACAATGAGATCTTGTTTTCCCTTTTCCGCTATCATTTTTCTTTTGAAGGGAACAAATAATAGACACTCTTTTACAGTCCCTCTTCCTAAATTGAATTTTTTTTCGACACCATTTTTAATTTTATCAAATAAGCTAAAGAAATGTTTATTAAATATTATTCAGACGATATTTTAAGAAGCATAACTCCATTAATTTTTTGTAACAATATATTTATTAATATAAAAAGTAATTATGTAAGACACGGCACACCGAACTCTCTCAGAAGGTCATGAACCTCGCGACAGTAAGCATCGAAGATGCCAAATGAGATTTTGGCGAAACGTCTGCAAGCTTCCGATAGAGATCAACTTCGACAACCGGATGTACTCCCGGAAAAAACCTAGTACATGTTTTTCCATCCATAAAACAGTACGCACACACACACACACACACACACACACACATATATATATATATATATATATATATATATATATATATATATATATATATATATATATATATATATATATATATATATATATATATATATACATATATATATATATATATATATATATATATATATATATATATATATATATATATCTATATATATATATATATATATATATATATATATATATATATATATATATATATGTATATATATATATATATATATATATATATATATATATATATATAGTGAGCCAATTAAGTATCAGTATGTAAGATATATCTTAACAACCAGTCATGTCATCTATTAACGGAGATAATCAGACCATCCAAACAACTTCGACGCGTGAATTTGAATCACTATTGAATCGATCCAATGTAACAAATGTATCGAAGCGAGACAAGAATACTTCGAATAATAATTCATCAAAAATGAGTGTATAACCGGTTTCAACAGAGGGTCATACTGAACGGGAATTGGAACGACGTGGTAAGTGTGGCTGGCAGGCTCATTATAGTGTATAAGAATAAACTCCCTCAGAAAGGTTTTTGATTAATGCGTGCTACCTGTTTTGACATACGGAAGTGAAACATGTACACTCACATCACAATCAGTTCGAAAGTTTCGGGTTGCACAGAGGGGAATGGAAAGGCGTATGCATGGCTTTACAAAGTGGGACAGAAATACCTGGATATCAATCAGAGAACAAACGAAAGTATGTGACATCATTGGAAGTGTGAAATAATTGAAATAATTGGGCAGGTAAGTCGACGCAGATGAACCAAAGCAATCATCGAATGGATACTATTTAATCATAAACGTCCATGAAGAGGACCAAAAACACGATGGACGGAGGACATCATCAAGTATAATTGACCTGAATGGCAAAGGAGGGTTCAGGTTCGCGCGAGTTGGAATCATGCTGAGGAGGGAGGGGGCTATATATATATATATATATATATATATATATATATATATATATATATATATATATATATATAAATATATATATATATATATATATATATATATATATATATATATATATATATATATATATATATATATATATATATATATATATATATATATATATATATATGACCATGATCCATGAAAATTTTGAAATTAAACAGCAAATATCATCCATTATGGTAGTTGTTTATATACTTGCTCTACGAAATTGACATTAAAAATCCCGGAAAATTATTTTTTGCAGCTACAGGTATGACTATTTCGACGATAACAGAAAAGGCGTCACTAAGAATGGTGTCGAAATAAAATTGAATGATACTTGGAATTGAACCGTACATGCTTTGGTGAAGTAATCTATATTTTGTTTGGATAGTCATTCTGGATATAGAACAGTTAGATGTTTTGGGCGACCCTCGACTGGTTAGTGATATTTCTAGACTGATTAATTCGGTTGTTTATTTCTCTAAGGCAAATATTTAGCATAAACTTACAAAAAATAATCCCAGAACGTGGGATAACATAATCTCCGTGGTCAATTTATTACTGTTTCGCGCAATAATGCGTCCGATAAACTTTTCTGATAATAAATTGATTGTCTAAGGAGATGTGGAACAAATTGCACCATCTGATTAAAGGAAAACGTTTATATCCACATTTATCAGTTCAAGTTAAAGATATTATGTTGGCATATTTTCACAATGGTCACCATTACCACTAACATGATTTCCACTATCACTCTTTCAGTCATAAAAACCGCACTAAAGACTAAGTTTCTAAGAATAAATCTATTATTCTGGATTGATTCAGGATTTACTTCAAGATTTTGCAGTTATGTTTGTTCATAAACCATTAAGTAAGAAGTGTGCTTAGTCAGAAAAGGTTATTTTTTCTCCAAAGTAGGGGTCACCTTCGAACTTCACTAGAGCTCAATTCGGGAATGTGTTCATGGTGGATTAACAACATGTACTAAACACAATTTATGAGTGATATTTGAATTTCAAACTATGTTGCCGCTGTTACCCTTCAAAATTCTGAGGTTCTTATTGGAAAACTTTTTTAATTCTAAACATGTTTGTGGATTTCAAAACTCACAATTTGGCCTTGATACTTCACTGTAAATGTTAGAATTCTAATGTTACCATCGAAGGTGCCAAACAAATTATAGTTCAAAATTAAGGAGCATTCCCAGCGCCACATAAATGACTTTAGAGTTTCATAAAATTACTACAAGTGTAGTATATTTAATTATGACTACGTTTCAGGTAATTAGAGTTGTCCATTTGCCCTTGTTGTCCCACTGCTAATTTTAAAATTCGAATGTTAGCCTCGAAGCTGTTAAATAAATAATTATTCAAAATACCTAGTGCCATCTAAATGCGTTAACACAGGTCAAATACAAGGTGTCCTAAAAGAAAGTTTCTTTTTGATATTGCGATATAAATAAAAGAGAGACATTCATCAAAATAATCTTTATTAATTATTGAAATACACGTTTTAAAAAATTACTTTTTAAAAATAATGTCATCCAAATGTCACTTCACTGCTTGTCACTTCACGCAATGTCACTTCACACAATGTCACTTCACGCTCACGGCACTCATATAAATTAACAACAAAATTCCTATGGACGGCTAGGCACATAATTTCTGAAATGTCTACTATTTCATGTCGGATACTTTCTTTTAACTGCACCAAAAAACCCAGTTTATTGACGGAAACTTTCTATTTTAGATAGCCCCCTACAAGAAAAAGTCGAAGGGCTCAAAGCAGGACTACAAGGAGGCCAATTTATATCACCTCTTTGGAGATCAATTTATTTGGGAAAATTTCACGACCTCGTGACAAAGACGTGTTGGAAGTGTATGACATTGCTCCGTCCTGCTGAAACATTGTTCTTTGATTACAACCAGCAAAGTTTTGAAGTTTATGAACAAAAAAATTCTCCAACATTTCCACATAATGCTCCAAATTAACTGCGCGTCCCCTGATGTCTTCAAAAAATTATGGGTCGATTATTCCTCCCCCTGACATTACACCCCTTAGAGTGACATTAGGCGAATGTGAAGGTTTTTGATGCTTGTGCTTCGAGTTCGTTGCACTCCAGTAAAAACAGTTCTGTTTATTTACATGACTATTGAGCCTCATCCGAAAATAATCTGTTGTTGGATGTTACAAAACGCTCAGTTACGTGATTAACGAATTGAAGCATCTGATCGGCATCTTGAGGTTTTAACTCTTGTACCAATTGAATTTTATTTGGGTGCAATTTTAAGTCCTTTCATATGCGGTGCAATGATCGAGGTACATTTATGGCATGAGCTTGCTTACGAACGGAAGGGTCCGGATTGTCACGAATAGACTGATGAACCATTTCCATATGTTCGTCACTTCGTGATGACCTTGGCCACCCGGACTTATGTTTATCCATAGTTGAACAGGTTTTTTCAATTTTTTTAACCCAGTTCTTGTTGAAGGGAACCCTTGTCGCATCTTTTATGTTATGCAACCCACTATGACTGCAAAACTTTCTCTGCGCTACAGCCACCGAATCATTGGTTTTGTGGTATTCTCGCATACACAACGCACGATCTGCTCCATACCGACTAAATTCCTAAACGCAAAGCTATCGATTGACAGGCAGCTTGCGCCTCTCAAAGTTGTTACTTTTGCGCACCGAGCCAATGAAATAGAAACTTTCTTATGCAATTGCAAAAGCAAATTCACCACGTGCTCCATGTGGATGCTTTGCCGTTCTTTCATCGGCCATCCAAACGTCACCAAGCGTGTTCTGAAACCGGTTTCTGTCCTTCATCTTGGCTGAATTGGGTATTTTACTTAATGATCAGGTAGACTTGAATGGTTCACCCTTGTCAAACTTATATTATTCTAGACATTGAGACACGGGACTCCCACTATCATCATTGATGGTTTTATTAGATTAGTTTAGGTAGTAACTGCTTTTCTTACTGTTAGTTTAATTTTGTGTGTATTTGAAAAAGACACTGTGTGTCGAAACAATTATCATACGTACAAGTTTTAAATATAGTGGAAATTTAGATATGAATCTTGGTTTTTTATTTAAAATGAATTTCCATCAAGTATCGGCTACCTCAGTTAAATATATAATCAATTTATTGAGAGAAGAGTTCAATAACCGAGTAATCTCAAGAAATGCCGATGTTACCGGCCACCAACATCATGCAATATATCTCTACTGGACTTTTTTCTCTGGAGTTATGTGAAATTATTGGTTTACACGAATAAACCACAAACACTCAATGTCCTTAAAATGAGCATTATTTGTGTCATTTGTGAAATAAATGACGATTTATGTGGCAAAGTGATCAAAAATTCGTATACCAGCATAATTTTATTTTTGTTTCATTTACATGAAATTATTTTTAAATAAAAATGACATGAACCAATATTTAAAATTAAAAAAAAAATACGTTGATATCCTATATCGTTTTATTTCTATTCTAAATTAAGAATATATAGCTCTTATATGATAACCCTTTATATCGAATAAGCTTTGGTAATTTTACCTCCGTATTGATTATTTACTCGCCTGTTAATTTAAGGAAACAGGAAATAAGGGTTGACCGTAACCAAAATTGAAGTGAAATCAACTCCGAAACTTTAAAATTTCCGGGAAGTTTACGCTACCCTAAGACACATCGACTAGGTTAGGTAGGTTTGAATAATTTACCGTCCATCCTTCGAAACTGCATCTAAGTGCATTTAACTTGATATACGATATTAGTATACCCCCAAAGTGTAATTAAAATTATTCAAGTTAATTTGATAATTGATATTTATTCAGACAAATTCTGAATTTTTAAATAAAAAAAAATATTTTAATTCAAATTTCAAAACGTTATTATATCTAAAGTTCGCGAAGTGTTCACAACCACAATCATATTTCAGTCTGTGTTTCAGTTCAGGGAGAATATAGGGGTAAACTAACGAGTGGTTTAAACCGCAAACATGAGAGACTGTTTTCACATTGTCAGCCGCCTTAAGGAATACACAGGGGAAGAAATGTCTGCTGTTATGATTGATTTTCAAATGATTTTCTGCAAACTGATATAAAGAAAACTTATTAAAAATTATATGTTAAGCTGTCGTAAACACATTTGAACCATATATGATAATCTGTTCCAAAATTGTGATCGAAATCAACTGGATATTTGATATCATTTTCGTCAGAATCAGAGTCAAGGTCAGAGCTCGCACGCAGTCACATCAAGCAAGTATGTGGGATATTAAGCAAGATAAGATATTTTAGCCAAAAAAAGTGTTTCCGCAGGATTGCAATATGATGGACAATTGATTTAGAAATATCAATGAATCTTTTAATGAGTGTGGCAAATTATATTAATGAATTAAAATTTAAAAATGTTAACGGTTCTCTATCCCTTCGACTGGATGACATATGTTTCGTCTCTCCAGGTTCAGAAATTCAAGGCGCCGACATATATCATACCATCAAGAAAAGGGAGACCCTATCCACAGCCAACAACCCATGTTTTCGCTGACCTCCCGTCGGATGGCTTATATATGTAGTGTTAGATTTTCTTGGACTGCGTCCAATGAAACAGCAGTAGCTGTGTGTCATCACACCTTCCTTCCCGGTCAAGCAACCAACAAAAGTGTTCTTTTAGGAGGAGACGCAGGTTGTTGTGTGTTCCACATGAGATTGTGGAACCCAACGGTTGGGTGTGTGATGACACTCAACTACTGCTGTCTCATTAGACGCAGTCTAAGAAAATCTAACACTACACACACACACACACACACGCCGATGTCGATCCACTACCTTTTCAGCATACTTACAACTTTCATGGTCCTGGGCTTTTCTCTGCCACTCGAGTCCCAATATACTTAACGATTTCATCAATCCATCGTGCTTTCGGTCTTCTTCGCGGACATTTGCGATCAAGCGGTATCAACTCCAGAATTTCCTTAGTCCATCTGTACTCCCATCGCCTCGCTATATGGCCTGCCCATCTCCATTTCAGTTGTTTTACTCTTCTAATGATGTCACAGTCTTCCGTTTGTTCCCTAATCCATGCGCAGGACTTTCGACCTCGTCTTGTCTTGTAATGCTGAGCGAAGTTATTGAACATAATCTGACTCTTTTTCAGGTTAATTTTTAAGCCAAATGGCTCGGCCCTTTGCAGATCTTGTATGTGTCTTTGCAGCTCCTCTGGGTCTTGTAAAAGGAGAACGATATCATCTGCAAATCTAAGATGGTTTAAGTTTGCACCATAGATCTTTACACCATCCTGTTCCCCATGCAGGTTAAGGAATACTTCTTCAAGGCCAGCCGAGAAAACAATAGGCGATATTGCGTCACCCCGCCGTACAACTCGTTCTACATTAATTCCCACTTCAAGATCATTAAGGTAATTTGTCGTTGTAGCTTCATCATCTATCGATCCTAGTAGGTTTACATATGCTTTGTCTACCCCTGGTTAAGCAGTGCATCCATTATGGCATGCTTTGAGTTGGAGTCAAATACTATTTCGTAATCGATAAAAGCCAAGCACAGTGGCATGGTGTTTTTGTTGTGCCTTCCTATGGCCTGCTGTACAACCTGGTACAGCCATTGTACTGAATCCACTTATGAATCCAGCTTGTTCTCGAGGTTGTACGTTATTCAGTTTTTTAATATTCTTTTAGAAATGATTTCAGTGAAAACCTTGTACATTACTGATAGGAGGCTTAAATGTATATATATATATATATATATATATATATATATATATATATATATATATATATATATATATATATATATATATATATATATATATATACATACTACAAACGGAGAAAACATGGAAATTTCTTGTAGCTGCTTTGTCGATCTTATTGTGTCGAGTTTACCATTTTTAAATCAATAACATATAACCCACTTATAATATGGTACTTGAATTTTGTCAATACAAGAGATATGGTTTGATACTCCTTCTTTAATTTAGTGGAATGAGCAATATGAAGCGCACCATACTTATTGCAATTATGTAGCAAAATACATTTCAAACTCTGCTTGGAACTGTCTATAGAAAGTCTCTATTCATTTGACTGGTAGTTCAATAACCCATTTTTGATAAAAGACCACATGTATCATTACAAAAATAAAATAATTTCCCGAGCAAAAAATAATTGAATATAAAATAAAAATAATATAATTTTAGTACCTGGTTAAAGTAAATTCCTTTCTTTGAATCTGAATGCCAACAGTTCTAATGTTTCTTTTGAAAGGTCGAGGGCTCTGATAAAATCATTTAAAGCGTCTCGAGTAAAAGTGGGATTTTTGACAATGTAAATTCAATATGATCACTTTCTTCGTAAGTACAAGCTTGCATATCTTCGGATGTACGCATTCGGTATCCAAAAGATCAGACAAGCCACGAAGAGTTGGAACAAGGACGTCTTCAGGACGATATCAGATTGAGATAGGTAATTTTTTCGGTTAATACCATATACCTTGATTAAGCAAAAATAACAGTAACAAAATAAATTATCGTAGTGATTTTTTAGTTGCCTCCAAATCACAGGTACACCAAACTTTTTGCAAGCATTGTTTGGAATCCATGGTTTTTCAACGTTTTTGATTTTCAAGTTAAATTAAACGAAATACGTTTTTTGTACAAATTCAGATATAGGTTTTCGAAACGTTTTCAATGCATACTCGCTACAAACGTAACAAAAAGTGTTCAAAACGTTTTGACGATGGCATCTTCCAAGTTTTATTTTCTAATTTTTTTAATTGAGCAAACAAAAATAAGTTATATGGCTACCGAGAAGAAAATATTACCAATGGAAGTAGATTAAAAACTTTGACAATTTAATGTTACTACGAGTGCTACGAGTTACAAATGTTAGTAGATATGCTGATATATTATTTATTTATGTTTTTTGTACCGGAAGCTCAAATCGCGTAGTCTCCGAATATCAGTGTCAGTATCAATTTCCCGAATTTCCCCAATTTCCCGAATCGGAGACTACCAGGTACAACAAGGTTCTTGAACAAGTTTTTATCACTGCTAGAGAATCTGGTATGTTTCCAAGTGCGAGAATTGCACCTGCACGGTAATTGAAACACTTGATCCCGAATCGAAACCGACAATTCTTGACATCATTGAAAATGATCCAAGCGTAAGTAGAACGCGCATTACAGATATTTGCCAAATGACACAATCGTTTGCTTGGAATACTCTTCACATGAACTGATCTTTCCAGGACTAGTTGCGCGCAAGCGCGTCCGCCATGTTAAAGAGGCGATATGAAAGTTTCGGGCACTTTTTTATAAATATGGCTGGATAACAAGGATCATTACTCTTATTATCAGTACAACTAAATGAAAAATTAATTGATGGTACTTTATTAGTGCATCCCACAATAGAAGCACATAACTGTATTCGATTACAATGATGGTTAAAATGCCATGGCCGTCCGCAACATGAAAATAAAGCAGAACTTGTTGAAAGGTCAAGATGACAATTATATTCATATTAGTTTTATATTTGTTATTTTTGCAACATTATATTTATAACATCATATATACATTTTTAATTTTATATTTAAAATATTAAATTTATTTTTTTATTAAGTTTGGAGCAAATTTTAATTTTTATTTCTTTTCATATTTTTATACTCTACATTGGAGCAATTAGCAGCAGTTAAAATAATTAAATTGCGCCATGAGTTTGTTTATATTTTTCAGCCAAACAGGCACTTACTACTTTTACCTACGAAAACATTCATCATTTGAGGTTACAGCATGAGCTATTAGATTAACAATTATATCGATTAAAATTACATGATCTTTTTTACCCAACTGATGGGGTTCAAGATGTTCTGTTGTTAGACCACTTTCTGTGAAAGTGAACAAATATACGTATCTTTGTTATTATGATCAATCAGTTGGAATCGGCCATCACCTCGTCCACATTTTTTAACTCACAAATCACATTTAGCACACTTTGGACAAATTTTTATATGTTTTTGTTTCGTTGATTTAATAAGTTTTTTGACGATTTTCAAGACAAAGCTTTGGAAAACTAATAAAGTAATATAAATACTCCGAAAATGATTTATTACACGTGTAGCTGCGACATATCCCATAACAACGTTTTTTTCCTCCTTTTTTTGCTGATGACATATATTTTTATTAATATGCCTGTATTAATATTTACTCAAGTATATAAAAATTAAAACTATACTATTGATACAGTTTTAATTTTTATATATTGAAATGATTTGAAAAAGACTATTGCTAATATCCAGCTTATATATTGCAAAAATCAATATTTGTATAGTGATTTTGCGTTAAGGATGCAGTTTTGTAGCAGGATAAATTCAAATTGGAGATTATACAACTATGTTCTGTTCACCGATGAAGCGCAGTTCAATCGTGATGCCATAAATAGTCTTCGTAATGAACATCGATGGTCCGATGAAAATCCTCACACTACAACTGAACATAACTTATAACATGATAATAATAATAACATGATATAATGTGTACTATGGTATGCTAAAAATTAATTAATCGGTCCATTCATAATCGACGGTCACCTCACAGGAGAAGTTTACCTAAATTTTCTACAGAATCGTTTGCAAAACATGAAAAAAGAATATGTTCCACATGTACGACAAAACATGTACTTAAACATGATGGAAGCTCTGCACACTACAGTTTACAAGTAAAACATTTCTTAAATAACAACTTCTCAAACCGGTGGATTGGACGAGATTGGCCACCTAGATCACCAGACCTTAATCCTCTGGATTATTGTGTTTGGGAATGCGTTAGATCGTTGGCATATGCAAATAAAGTAAACACTAAACAGAGCAATTCATAAAAAAGTTAATAAGTTTTTGGAAGTAAATGGTAGTATTTTTGAAAACTACAAAACGGAGCCTAACTATTTATTATAAAAGTAATATAAAATAATCTTAAACATTTTAATTTTTATAATGTTTATGGATTCCGCAGTTGGTTCTTTGAATATACTAGGATTTTAAATTATACATTTGTAGTTTTTTAATGTTTCAAACGTTGAAACATTAAAAAGCTACAAGTGTATCATTTAAAATCCTAATATTTTAATTTTTATTTACCCCTGTATCTTTGTAACAGTTGAGAGTAGGACCATGTTTATAGAAATGTTTATGTTTATTTTCGGTCCCTGGATATGTAGCTGAAGTATTGACATTTCCTCCTGAATCACCCTGTATATCAAATAGAATCTGGAGACACAAGTTGTCCAAATGTTTTATTCATCTCACATTGTAGTTTTAGAGTTAACATAAAGAAGGAACTTTATTGTTTCAATTACAGTTCATGTTTCAAACAACTAATTTAAATATTTACTAATAAATTTATTGTGCTCTTAAATATGGCAACCTTAGCGAACTTAGATGCAGGGTAGTTTGAATAATTTATCATCCGACCTTCTAAACTGCGACTAAGCGCATCTAACTCGAGATAAAATTTACTTTATCAGCGAGAATTGATTAGTACTATCCAAGTTCAATTTGCTGACGGCAGAAAAATATTTATTTCTGCCCTATAAAGAACCTACCGGAAATTTCATTAAATTTTTTAAATTGATGAATCATCTTGCCCATTAAATTATCGTCGACTTTTAAAAACAAACTGTGGAAACGTATATTTCCAGTGAAATATTCATGACGAGAATCATATATCAACGGTCGCAGTTTCAGTTGCGACAGGAAATAAGGTAAACCGATGAGTAGTTTAGGTCGCGAAATAAGAAAAAGTAGGTTCACGTTGTCGACCGCCTTAACGAATACAGAACATGGAAAAATGCGAAAAGTCCGACGCGAATTTTTCAAAGTTTGCCCTAGAAATATCTACTGTTTTGTATTATTTATCGACTAGTTAGGTCGCTTTCCACGGTTTGGAGGCTGCATTTTCTGCGTTAATTGAATTTTATATAGGAGAGCTATTTTCAGTGGCGGCTCATCGGGGAGGGTGTTGGTGCACCGTCCTTCATTTATCACAGTAAACATTTTTTCAGAGCAAAACACCATATTTTATTTCCGTTTAGTTTCTTTCCTTTAACTCATTTTCCTGGTTCATCTCCTGTATAGGGTTTCACTAGCACGAAAAGTAAATCTTCTGCAGCACTATTTTCTTCTATGTCCTCCCACTTTAAAAACCCACGAACCGCCACTGGATATTTTTTAAATAAGGTTTGTTTGTAAATGAGAGTGAGAATTATGCGCAATCGCCACAGTGCTCTTGCGCGTCTGCTCCTAGCATGCTATGCGCGCGTTTAGGTGCCATTTGCAGCTGTACCGTCTGTCTGTGCGCTGACCTGAATAAGTTTATAATGTTTTAGAAAATTGACTCGCTCGCCCGACTGTGAGATACGATCTGTAATTTCAAAAAACTTTGCAGCAGCGGAAATTCATCGTCAGATTTTTGAGGTTTACGGTGATAATGCTATGAGTGACAGTGAAGTTCGAAAATGGGTGAAAATGTTTAAGGACGGGCGCGGTAATATGCATGATGGGCTGCGCCCTGGCCGACCTTCTCTGATTTCTGAAGATTTGGTTCGTGAAGTGCACAACAAAATTCCAGAGAACCGACGATTTACGATTTCAAAGTCATCTAGTGAATATCCATTGGTTTCAAGGTCAGTTTTGCACATTTTTCTGAGAAACTGAATTAGCGAAAATTGTATTCTTGGTGGATTCCAAGACTGCTTTCTGACAATGATGAAACAACGAAATTGGGCTCTGCTTTATGGTTTTTGATTCGATAAAATCAAGAAGGAAAGGAATTGTTAGACTACATAGTTACAGAAGATGAGACTTTGGTTTGGTTATCTCACATGACTCCTCAGTCCAAGCAATAGTCAATAGGACGGCGACACATATCATCGCCAACCAGAGTAAAAACCGAACAGACAATTGCTGCACAAAAGATTATGGCAACTGTCTTTAGGGACAGGAAAGGGATTTAGCGGCATGCACGCAGCATATTTCTTTTTATGTCGGAATTCAAAAACTTGTTGAGCGGTAGGACAAATGTTTGAACAATAATGGAAATTATGTAGAAAAGTAGATAAAACTATGTGGAATATGGAAAAAATTAAATTTTACTGATATTTATAGTATATTTCTCCTCACTAAAAAACAGACCTTCTTTAAAAACATAGTTCGTACATGATTGTATAAGCCTTTTATTAGGAATCGGCGCAGATAGCTTCACGAAATATTTCGTGAAGTTAGTGTTGTAATCGCAGACGAGTAGATGTTTTTGGATATTCATCGATGCTATTATTATTAACTTTGGCGACATTTTCTATTGATATAGAGTTTTTCTATTTAAAACTTCTCTTATCCATCACCTTACTTTTTTCTTCCTCCAATTAATTTCTCTAGAGTTAAGGATTTCTCCTACTTCATGGTTTCAAACAAAATATATAAAGGTGACTGGGAGTGCGAATCGATATCGAATCCCAATTGGAGAATATAAGATTAAGGAGTTAAAGGAGTTCGATTATCTTGGATTGATAGTAACTCACAGTAATGACATCAAAACAGATTTTAGAGAAGGTCATAACACATCGACATATTATAACATAATGTAAAGAGGACATATAACATAAACATATCGTAGCGAATAAAAATTTCATTGTAGGGAAGAATCATGAAAGTCGTCTTAATGAATAGGTTAGAGACGTGGTCTATGACTAAGAGAAAAAAGCAGTAGGTAGAATTTTTTGAAACGAAAGCCAAAAATAGAAATGTGAAATCGGTCTATTTAGTATCGTATATTTAAATTGTATGATAATTATTCGCTAGCTGATCATCGCAATTTAACCGTTTTAAGATGTAAGTCCAATCGCTATAACGCCTTAGTTATAGATGAATCCTTAACGCGAACATTTTTTAACCCATAACAATCTTATTAGCAGATGTAATATACTACCGTATATCATTGAATATAAACGGTTTTATTTTATTTATAAAAACTAACAAAATTTTAAAACGCTCTCAATGATGATGTAAAATGATCACCATCATCATCATTATTATTATCATCATCATCAGACTGTGTCGATCTACTGCAGTATGAAGGCATCTTTAGCATGCTTCCAACTCTCACGGTCCTAGGCTTTCCTCTTCCACTTGGGTCCAATATACTTAACGATCTCATCAGTCCATCGGGCTTTCAGTCTTCATCGCGGTCATTTGCGATCAAGTGGTATCCACTCTAGGATTGCCTTGGTGCATCTATCGTCCTATCGCCTCGCTATATGGAATGCCCATCTCCATTTCAATTGCTTTACTCTTCCAATAATGTCATACACTTTCGTTTGTTCCCTGATCCATGTGCAGGGCTTTCTGTCTCGTCTTGTAACGCCAAGCATACATGTTTCCATTTCCCTCTGTGCTACCCGAAGTTTTTGAATTGATTGCGATGTGAGAGTCCACGTTTTACTTCCGTATGTCATAACGGCCAGGATGTACTGATCGAAGACTTTTCTTTTTAGGCAAACTAGCTAGATATTTTCTTGGTAAAAACTTTATGCACTACTGATAGGAGGAATAAATTCCTGAAAAGGATAAATTCTGCTTTTTTCCATAAGTCAGGTACTTTTTGCTCTTTGGAACATTTGAAGTATAATTTTGCCAGTATTTTATGTAAAATCCTACAACCAGCCTTTAGCATTTCGATAGTTACACTGTCGTTTTCTGGAGCCTTACTGTTTTTCATTGTTACTATAGCATTTGTCACTTCCTCAACTAGGATATCAGGCATTTTTTCTTTCGGGGTATTGTTGTCTTTGATTAGTTCTGATCTTTATATAACTGTGAATAACATTTTCGTTGACAACGTCGACGACTTTTAACATTTCCGTTCGCGCCCTGCACACTCTGCCGTCCTCGCGGCAAAAATTTACGTTTTCTTCTTCCTCAGTTTCTGTTTAGCCTTATTAATGTCCTTGTTTTCTTTCAGAGTTTTTTGCACGAGCTGCATGTTGAACCAGCGTATCTTCTCTCTAATACGTTTCCTTATCGTTTTACAGAGCTCATCGTACTCGACCCTGCCAAAAGGACACTCTGCATTTGTCGGTCGTTTTTTCATTAATTCAATGGTTTCACTGGAGATTTTTGTCTATTTGAAACATTTTTCTTCTGGTGTAATTGAAGCAGCCGCTTTAAGCACATTGTTGGTAATTTCTTCATACATTCCATCTCCTCCGGGTTTTGTAACACAGCCAAGCGGTTCGATAAAACAATCTCAAAATCGCCGTCCTTCTCTAGCAATTTTCGAGAATCCACTCTGCTCTTTTTTGACCTCACCATCCTTCGCGCTGTTTTCGATAGTTAATCATAACTTTTGCTCGTACCATTCGGTACTAAAATTTCGACATTAAAATTTTTAAGGACAGTACAATTGCAAAATATTGCTTTATGGTTTGTCATGATATAATCAATTTCACTTGTGAGTCCAGATGGACTTTTTCATGTCCATTTTCTGTTGGTATTTTTCTTATAGAAGGAATTCATAATATAGAGTTCTTGTCCTTCAACAAAATCAACCAATCTGTTACCTCTAATATTCCCCTCACCAGTTCCATAAGGGCCAGTAGCATTTTCACCAGTTCTAGTTGTTCAAGTTCCGGCATCAAAATTGCCCATCAGGATTTTGTATCTACATTTCTCCTTGTATAAAAGCTGGGCCACATCATAATAAAATTCTTCAATTTCCTCATCCCTATAGCTTATACTTGGTGCATAAACTTGCACGATTTGAGCCTAACTTTTTTATTTAGCTGAATGACGGATTGGGCTAGTCGTCAGGTACACTTTGAAATTTGACCTGCCTTGACCTGTTCGCCAGGGATGTCCCTCCTAGGGCGGCATAGCTCAAAGCTTCATTGCCCTACTCAAATCCCTTTACCACATCAAGGTCTGATCCACACTTGTTCTTCTGAAATTTTCTGTCAGTGCCGGATTGCACGATTGCCGGATTTCTTACGGATTTCTTGCCGGATTTCTTACGAATGCACTTAATTTCTTGCCGGATTATTGTTTTGAGTTATTGAAGTGTACGCAGTCCATGTTCGTATACTTTATTCTTGAGGTAACCACACACGAAACAACCACAAGCTATAAGGTCCGGTGATCGAGCAGAGCCAAGGAACGTCTCCATTCCTGGAGATCACCCGGATCGGGAACACGATGTTAAGAATTACCTTGCTTACCCAAGCGGAGTAGCTTGTGGCCCCATCTTGTTGGACTAACGTTTCATCGTTGTCCTCGTAATGCTGAAGCTGAGAAATAAAAACATTTCAGAATACCACACAGAATTAATAGTTTCTGCTCGTCCACGCTCATCTTAAAAAAAAAGGGCCTGATGAGAAAATCGCGCACCAAATCGTGACCATGGCCGAATGAAGAGATTTTTGATGGAGTTGGTGAGGATCGTTGCAACTCCAGCACTTAAAATTGTGCCTGTTTACATAACCGGACAAATGAAAATCCACCTCATCATTCATCCAAAGATTGTATTTCCGCATTTTCTTCAGCCATTTCCAAGAACCTTTCACAATAAAGCCGTTGGGCAACAACATCATTTTCATTGATGGACTGAACGACTTGGATTTTATAGGAGTGATGATGAAGATCATACCTTAAAATCCATCGGACTGTTCTGTCTGAAATTCCAAGCACTACGCTTTGTCTCGCTTGCTTATAGTGCCTCTGGTTTGATTACTGTGTTGTAGTGTCTTATCTTTGTGTGTGTGTGTGGATATGCATTTGTTACTATAGATATTGTGTGTCTTGCAGTATGCCCTTTTCATCTTCTGTAATCGAGTCTTCTGTGCTATCTTCGCTCCTTCTGCGGGTTCAAAGATCTCGCCGAGGTATTTATACTATGTGATCCTGTTTATCTTGCCATATCTTGTGTTCAAAAATTCGGTTTTTAGAAAGGAGATTTGTAGGTCGACTTTCCCAGCGCATTCCTTGAGGACTTCTATCTATTTGTTTGCCCTTGTTTCATTGTCTGTAAGTATGGATAGGTCGTCTGCAAGAGCTAGGCATGAAATTTCTATGTTGTCTTTGGGTCATCCGAGTCATATTGGTTCCGAGTGCCCTTGATTTTTTAGTTCTTTTTCCCATTCTCTCATAACTTTTTCCAGGACTAGGTTGAAGAGGAGTGGAGATAACCAGTCTCCTTGACATACTTCGGTTTTAATCAGAGAGGGTTCAGAAATTTCTCCCATAAATTTCACTTTAAAAGTTGTGTCGGTCAATGTCTGCTTGATCAATCGTAGTATTTTGGCATTGAGTCTTTGTTCTTCTAGGATGTTGAACAGAGATTTTCGGTCGATGGAATCGTATGCCATCTTGATGAAGTCCACAAACGTGCATATGATTGGGACGTTTTAGATGGTTTTGTATTTCAGTATTGTTTTAAAGGTAAATATTTGTTCAGTGCATGAGCGACCAGGACGAAAGTCTGCCTGGTACTCGTCAATTTTGTGTTCTAGTTGTCCTTGTTTTCCCTGGAAAAGGCATGTTGAGACGATTTTGTAGGTGACTTGTAGTAGGGAGATTCCTCTATAGTTGTTTACATCTGTTCTGTCGTTTTTCTTGTGCAGTTGATGGATTATAACACATTTCCATTCGCCTGGTAATTTTTCTGTTTGCCAAATGTTCATGATAATTTGTGTTGCATTTAAGTGCGTCCCTGCACGGAATATATATATATATATATATATATATATATATATATATATATATATATATATATATATATATATCCAAAGATATTACAGGAAATGTATAGATTAGGTCAAGTAAACAATATATAGCATTGAACGGTAATACACATATTCAAAAATAATAACAATAATAAAACAACAACAATAAAAAACAATTCTGCAAAGCCCAGAACATTATCAACATTTGGTAAAATAATCCTCCAGCTATAAATGACGGCAATCGCAAGAAAGTCCCAAACGAACCTTCTAAAGCTTTTGTTTTCTACAACATTCTTGAGCCTGTCTGGTAAGTTATTATAGAATTTAGTCCCTGCATAATATACACTATTTTCACATACTATAAGCGAGTGCACTGGATAAGTAAGGTCGTTACCACAAGACCACAAGTTTTGTATTCATGTAAAAAAGTATGTTGTGCAAATTTCTGAGAATTCGATCTGAAACATTTAACAATCTCGTATATGCATAATGATGATAATATTAAGATATTGTATTTATAAAAAATATATCGACAAGTAGCTGATCTTTGAGCTACAGCGATAGTTCTTATTAGGCGCTTTTGGAATCTGAAAATTAGCAATAAATGAGGTGAATTGTCCCAGAAAATTACTTTACACGGCTATAATATTCAGCATAATAATATGATAACACTATAACAGTACCCATCTGTTTCAGACTATACAGAGCATATGATGCGGTTGCTAATTTTTTGCCAAGTTCATTCACATGTGGGTCCCATGACAGCTTGCCGTTCAGTTGAATACCAAAGAACCTGACACCTGATATCTTCCGTATTGACCTTCCGTTAATTTTCAAGAGATAAGATTTGTCCTCCATATAAGCTTGAGTGGAGAAGTTTACAAAATTTGTTTTCTCCACATTTATATATAGCTTGTTTGCCTTATACTAGTTATAAAATTTGTTTAACATAGTCTGAGCAGTCTGCGTAAGTCCCTGTGCATCATCAGCCGGCACTAAGTAGCTACAATTATCGGCAAACATAATTATGTTTTTATTATCACAGATAGTCGGCAAATCATTAATAAAAAGTAGAAATAAAAGAGGACCCAGAACACATCTCTGAGGTACTCCTCAAGCAATTCTTGATCTATTAGGTTGAATACTATTTATTTCATCTATCTGGTAATGATCGGTGATGCGTGACCGTATCCATTGATGAATTTTACCTCTTATGCTATTGCTATATAATTTATAAAGTAACCGTGTATGATCAACCAAGTCAAAGGCTTTACTAAGGTCCATAAAAGTACCAAAGCAAATTGCTCTGTGCGTAGATCTTTCACTTTGGAAGACGTGTTGTGTTGGGCTCAGGATATTATATTTATTCATAAATGACAATATTTGATCGTACACTATTCTTTCTACTATTTTTTTGATAACACAGACAGAATGGCAATTGGTCTATAGTTGCTAAGGCATAGAGAATCACTCTTCTTGAATATCGGAATTATTTTTGCTGTCTTTAGAGCATTTGGAAATATACCGCTTTCAAATGACCAGTTATTAAAAATCAGTGCAGGAATGTTTTCCAATCTAGCAGATTTTGTATATGCAGGTTTTGTATTGAGTTCCGAACTTTATAATTATGGTATACCGTGGGTTCACTCGAGGTACTTGAATACGATTCTCGAGGCACATCAATAAAATACTTATTAAAACAATTAGTGCTTGATTTTTATCTTCTATCATGATTCCTTCATCATTTCTGATACTGCCTATACTTTTGTTAGTCTTCTTACAATTATTTATAATATTATTTATGATTCTCCAGGCTGTTTTCGATTTATTGTCTAACTCAAAACGATAACAACATCTGTTGCGAGTTGTTGCATCAACTGCGATAACAACATCTGTTTTGCTGCCCTTATTACATTTCTGTATATCTTTTGATATTCCTTATAATAGTTTTTATCATATTCAGCATTCGTTTAAATCTTTTTTTTTTAAATAATTCTTTCAGTTTCGTAGCAGATGTTCTTATTAACCGTAGTGATAAAAGGCTTCAATCTTATTAGAGAATTTGACCCCTTGAAGGGGAAATGAAACATCAATGTTTTTACATCATATTTGCCTTTAAGTTTTTTATAAGCCGAATTTTTCATCTTGATGATCTCATCTTTAGTGTCACATTTTATTAAGATACCACCTTCTTTCATATTTTTCATCTGTAAAATTACAATTTCCAGATTTATAGGATTAATTACACTCTTAATGGCTTCTTTATTTTTTTTATTGTCTTGTTTAGATTTGGGCTTTATTATGAGAACCTCCCCTTTTCGTTCTTTGCTTACATCAGCATCGGTTTTAGCTTTTGTTGCTACAGTTCTTTGTTTGGTTTAATTTATCATAGTATCTTCTTGTTTACAAATTTTTACCAATTCCATTACAATTGAATGCTTGAAATCCTCAAACTCGTTCTTTAAATTGACAGTTGAATTGAAAACCTCCACACAACTGCTGATTAATTCCATATTCTGTTTTCCAATAGCAACAGAATCCGAATGGAAACTCATTCTGCAAACACCCTCACACTTGACAATATTTGTATCATTTCTTCTAAATCTTTGACCGCATTTACCGTAATCGTCGCACCGCACGTCGTACCGCATTTACCTCAATATTAGAATTTTTCTTCCGGGTGTCAATCCGTTCGTTTAAGGAATTTTCACATTCTAGATGACGATTCGACAAAATCTCATGTGGCATTTTCAAGTCTTTGCTCTCTGGTAGACAGCTTCGGACTGAGAATTAGATCGCCTAGCGTCGCAGTTTTATTCGCACGTGTCCGTAGAGCGTATTGTGTCGGGTGTTTTTGAGAAATGCTTTCTACACTGCTAGAATGTGAAGGGCATCATCTCGTCTATTTAGTTTTCTGTTCTTTTCTACTTCTGGTGGTTCTCTAAATATGCGTGTTCTGTCATGGTTTATAGATGCTGTTTGTTTTATGTTCGCGAAGTCGATTCTATGGCCCATTTCTTGGCGGTGTTGGAAGAACGCTAATGTCGTTTGTTGGGTTTTCACGCTATTTTGATGTTCTTGTACTTGAATTTCTCTCGAAATTCGCCTATTTGTCTGTCCTATAATTTGTTATTTACACATATAGGTATGCTGTACACGCTCTGATTTTCCAGTGTTAAATTGTCCTTAGGATTCCTCAGAATATTTGATATCGTTTTCTGTGTTTTGAAAAGTGTTTAAATATCGTATTTATTGCAACTCTATCAGTGATGTATGGTTTTTTTCTTTAACGAGATCTGCATTTTCTCTTCTAGTCTTTTCTGTATTCCTTTGCTTATTTATTGCTTTCTTGATTGACACCCGGAAGAAAAATTCTAACAATTATTCCATCCGTGAAAACTTATATATGGTAATGAAAAAATGTTTCCGGGTATACATTAGTTGATACGTTTTTTTTAAATGTACTGAGAAGTTCGTAATTGGATTTCCACGACGTTTCGATGAGATTGCACTCATCGTCAAAGAACATGAACGAAGTGATTTCATTGAAACGTCGTGTAAACCCAAATATTTCTCAGTATTTAAAAAGAAACGCTCCAACAGATGCTGGATTACTCTCCATAAACATCAACATTGTTTCGAAAAACTAGAATTAGAGATTATTGCGAATGTTTATCAGTAAACTTTGCTAGGGCCATGCCTTCTCATACAAAATGAATTTAAGTTTGCTGGCTGTTGATTTGTTCAATTACTTTCGAATATCTACACAAGCCCGCCAGATGAGGCCCCGCGATATTTTGTCGATCGTTTGATGGTAGACGGATGCAGAACATAAGTAAATTAACATAAGTAAAATTCTGTAAAAATGTTTACCATTAACTGTCAAAGAAATTCTATTCAATTTACTTCTGCATTCACATTAACGAAGAAACAACTAAAAGTTTTAAATGACACCAGTTAAAATCACCCCAGATGCCGATATATTTCCCAAAAATTGTATGAATCTTTTAAAATACCTTGATGGTTTTTGACATTCCTTCCTGCTATTTTTTACATTTTCCAGATATGGATATATATAAGTAATTTTGAAAGGATTTTATCCAAATTCCACAAAATCGAATAAGAGTGGTTCTAGATGTAAGAAAATATGCTCTAAATTTAATTTCCAAAAAGTTCGTATATCTAGAGTTCTCAAATTTGTTCAGGATGGAAAAATAATTATTTCTGCATAATAAATTATCTCAAGACTAGAAATTTTATTACATTTTGCAAAGTGATGAATTATCTCGTTAAACATGTTATCGCTAAAATTTAAAGCATAGAGTGAAAACATATATTTTCAGTGAAATATTCATAACGAGAATCATATCTCAACGGTCTGAGTTTCACCTACGGTGAAAAATTAAGTAAACTAACGAGTTGCTCGGATCGCAAATAAAGAAACCGAGTTTAGTTCGTCGGTTTCTCTCCCGAATCCTAAAAGAGGAAATTTGCGAAAAATCTGACGTGCATTTTTACTGTGTTTTACCAGGAATTGTTTATAGATCTAATGTTGAGTAGAATTGTCAATAAAGAAGTTGAAACAATGAAAAGTGACTGAAAATAATTTATATGAATGTATATGTTTAGTATAGATTTAATTAAATTCGTAAAAAATGAACTATATTGGTTCCGGATGTAAGAAAAAAGTACTTCTAATATAACGTCCAAAAAGTTCATATATACAAGTTGTCCCAGAATATATGGGTCATCTCCCGGATTCAGCTAGAATACATAAAAATAATATAACCAAACTAAATAAGCCCAATGTGATTAAAAGGGTTTATTTTAAGGAGACTTACCTAGTAACCATCATATTAAAAAAAATATTAAATTACACGTCGTACTTTAAAAGTTATTTAAAAACAAATGATTTTCAGAGCTGTTTTTTATGAACCCGTACCCTCCGTAGGGAGGCCGAAGGAAAAAAGTGTAGAGGAACTTGTCATATTATTTTTATGTGTTCTATCTCTATCCGGGAGATTGCCCACATATTCTGGGATACCCTGTATAGAGTGCGTATAATTTATTCGGGAAGGAAAAATAGTTGCCACTGAATTTCAATTCATTTTATATTTCGAATTATAGTGGCTCTAGATGAAGGAAAAAATCTCTTAACAACATTTTCAAAAAGTTCATATGCTGGAACTTGGAAAAATATTTGTTTCTGTATAATATATTACACCATATCTGGAAATTTCAGATAGCGAAAATATATATTTGCACTGAATTGTACAGCGAAACAAATATGTCCAAGCGTTGTTCTATTGACACCACCCCAGAAAGCCGCGATTTCTCTAAGCTATTGAAAAGATATAACATACAAGCAGATCTTAAATTAAATCTTCCACGGTTGTTTACGGACCAACAATATTAGCACTAGTTTTCACACAGATACCGGACATTTTCCATAAAAGAAGAACATCTTCAGGGTGGTCCAGAGAGTTGTTAACTTTTTGAAATAGACTAAAAAAAAAAATATCCATTATAACAATTTTTTTCTTAAAATTTATAAAAATCCTTGAAAATTAATTTTCTGAAGATTACATTATCTAAATGTGCTCCATTTCTGTACATTCATTCCTGAAGCCGACCTCTAAAATTTGCCATAACGCGGGGGTAAGTGTCTGCTGTTATGACTTCTATTTCTTACCAAATATTCTTCTTTAGGTCTTCCAGAGTGGCGGGGTGGTTGAGCTGTCTCCTCTTCGCGAATGTCGACTCTTCGAGAAATCAATTTTCCCGGAAAAAGTGCCTGAATGATGGGCAAAGAGAGATTGGAAGTGTGCGCAGTGCTTTCCATCCTGTTGGATCCAAGTGTCCTGAGTGTATCCTTCAAATTCTTGAAGAGCAGGAGTTAAAAATGTTTTAAGCATGTTGAAAATTCACCGTTACTGTTCGGCCTTAGTGCCAAACTGTGACCCCCGGGCTATGCACAGGCCTTTCAGGTTTCTTTTTATGGTTTTCTCCAAGCCGGTAGCGACAATATTTATTACTGACATGACCATTGAGGTGGAAATAGTGGCCGAATAGTTGTTGCGATAATATTCGCGCACACAAAACGAACACTCCTCTCCCGTGTAGCGCTGCATGATGACTAAATTTCCCTAAGCTGAACTATCGTTTCAGATCGACCCCACCTTTCTACCCCCTACTAAATTTTATACAGCGCAACCAAACAATAGCAATTTTATGGAGCTTCTTTTATTTAGGTACATGCATAGTGAATGGTGAAAACTGTAAAAGCTAAGTAAAAGGGCGAATTGGTATAACCAAATCTTCAATTGTAGGACTCAATGGAAAGACTACAATAATTCCAAAGAGACGAATGATAAATACGATTATACATACCCATTGGTACGTTCGAGTTGGACACATATATATTAAACATCAATTAGTATAACACATCAAATCAATGTGTCTAAGAGAACTAAACTCTTGATCACTTAGTGTAGTGTATAGTGTTTAAGAATAAACTCCTACTTTGTCTGAAGAGAAAGGTTTTTGATCAATGCGTGCTGCCAGTTTTGACGTACAGAAGTGAAACATGGACATTCATATAACAATCAGTTCAAAAGCTTCAGGTAGCACTGAGGGGAATGAAAAGATATATGCTTAGCATTACAAAGCGGGACAGAAAGACTTATACGTAGGTGACATTATTGGAAATGTGAACGAATTGGAATGGAAGTGGGCAGGCCATATAGCGAAACCATGCGACGACAGACTCACCAAAGCAATCCTAGAATGCTATTTAATTATAAACATCCGCGATGAAGGCCGAAAAGACGATGGACGGATGACATCATCAAGTATATTGGGCCCAAATGGAGAGTTCAGGATCACGCGAGTTGGAAGCATGCAGTGGAGGCCTTCATCCTGCAGTGGATCAACAATGGCTGATGTTGATGATGATAATATATATAATCATCAACCCGTATCAATCCACTGCAGGATGACGGCCTCTTCAGCATGCTTCCAACTCTCGCGGTCCTGAGCTTTCCTTTGCCATTCGGGTCCAATATACTTAATAATATCATCAGTCCATCGTGTTTTCGGTCTTCTCAGGGGACGTTTGCGATCAAGCGGTATCCAGTCCAGGACCGCCCTGGTCCATCTTTCGTCCCATCGCTTCGTTACATGGCCTGCCCACTTCCATTTCAATTGATTTATTCTTCCAATGATGTCAGTCACTTTCGTTTATTCTCTGATTCATGTGCAGGCATTTTTATCCCATCTAGTAATGCCAAGCATACTTTCCATTTCCATCTTTCCATTCACCTCTGTTCTACTCGAAGTTTTTGAATTGACTTTGATGTGAGTGTCCAGTGAGTGTCCAGGTCTCGTATGTCATAGAGGGCAGGACACATCGATCAAAGACTTTTCTTTTCAGACAAAGTGGTAGTTTGCTCTTAAACACTATGTTGAGCCTGCCAAATGCCTGCCTACCACATTTAACGCTTCGTTTCATCTTCCGGACGGTGTCCCCTTCCATTGAAACCATTTGCCCAAGATATATATAGTGATCCACAACTTCCAAATCCGTTCCTAAAATAGAAATCCTTTTGTCTTCAGCAACTTTATTGGACATGACCTGACTTTTCTTCTGGTTTATTTTCAAACCAAATGTTTCCCCAGCCCTTTGCAATTCTTGTACGTGTTGAGAATGTGCTGAGAAAAGAAGAGGCGATATTGCGTCCCCCTGCCGTACGCCCCGCTCTACATTTATTCCCACCTCAAGATCGTCAAGGTGGACTGTCGCATATATATATATATATATATATATATATATATATATATATATATATATATATATATATATATATATATATATATATATATGGAATTTTTTACTTCTTTGGACGGTCCAATGAGACAACAGTAGTCAGGAGTTATTCATCCCCGACCGTTGGGTTCCACGGTCAATCTCATGTGGAACGCACAACAACCTGCGTCTCCGCCATGATAAGCAATGGTTAGTTGCTTGACCGGGAGGGGGTGTATAACTCCTGACTACTGTTGTCTCATTAGACGCAGTCCAAAGAAGTTAAAAAACTCCATGTATAAGCCATCCGACGAGAGGTCGGCAAAAATATGGGTTGTTTGATTGTGGGAAGGGATTCCATATTCTTGGCGAGAGAGCATATGTCGGTACCCTGATGAGTTTAACCGCCAATAGACGAAACATGTGCCCTCCAATGTATGGCGTTTGCCTTGCTCCTCGTACCATACACTTATATTTATCACAAATAACACAAATAATGTCTGGAGTCATCATGGAGTCAGGCGTTAGCCTTACGTTACGGCAGTTGTGGACCGGGTTCAATCCCGTACTAGGCAAAAAAGTTTTTCCAAAATTCTTATGAATGTTTCTAGGTAAGAGTGTAAAATCTGAGAAGATTAAATCATCTCCTGATGATGCTAATGAAATGCTTGAATCCCGTACTAGGAAAAAAGTTTTTCTAAAATTCTTATGAATGTTTCTAGGTAAGAGTGTAAAATCTGAGAAGATTAAATCATCTCCTGATGATGTTAACATGGTTAGCGAAACGTGCGTCGAGCAGTTCAAAAAAGTGTTTTGGTGTTTAGTGGTAAATCTCTTCAAGTTTACTACGTCCGATCACCAGTAACAATGCTATACTTCAAGTTTTCGCCTTTTTTCCGCTCTTGAATCAAATCTTCAAAATTTTTTGATACAAATCAAAAAATTGTAATGTTGGATTCGGAGCAATTTTTGGTCGTCGGTTAATTTGTGTGGACAAAGCGTGCACAAGCCTTCCGAAATCATAAATGATCGGTCAAAATGCGCTGAATTGAATCTTTGGATATTTTCAGTTTCATTTCCATGTATCGCAACAAAGATTTTGGCTGATTTTTTATAAAATCACGCACAATTTCAATGTTACTTTGAGTAATCACGGAATTTTTCGGCCGTTCATCGTTCTTGATGTCCTCACGACCTCCTTTGAATCGTTTAAACAAACCACCCTTAGACTGTGCCACCGGGATTAACAATAATGACTACACCCTTGTTTAATTAATTGAAACGTTTCGGTGGACGTTTTACCTAATTTAAAACAAAGCTTAATATCCCACACGGACAATTTAAGCGCTATAACATGGCTTCTTATAAATGATCCGGAATGTCATGGAATTTTGTCAGAACATCAGCGAAGGATGCACCTTTTCAACTCTTACCTCCGTCAAAAAATGGCGCCACTAGAATTATTCTTAAAAATGTTGCCTTCTCGTAAAACGCACTTTATATAATATAGATAGTATGGAGAAATTGTGCATTCTAGGAAATATTTACAGTAAACGAAAAAGCAGACCCCCGAATAGATACATTAATCAACTTAAGACCCTAATGAATTTAACATTTGAACAAATTATGAAAAGGGCAGGAAACAAGAGGAACCAGTGGCGAATCATACCCGCAGGTGCAGGCAGGGTTACGATGCCTAAAAGAGAACTATGAATTGAGAACGTTCAATATATAATCAAGGAGACCCACCTTTAACAGCATTTTCTATTTAAGGAACTAAAGATAATGTTAAATAATTGAACATAGATACTTTATGTGCAATTTCATTATCATATGTGCAAATTTTCTTAAACTCTAAACATACCGATGCATAAAATAGAGCACGTATTTTCCATTAAATATTTAAAGCGATCACAAACTTTCAAGAAGGGTTCAATAATTTTCAATACGTCAAATAAACTCAAGTAATTTCAGTTCGGCATAGGGGATTTGTTTGACATTCAATTTATGGAAACAGGAATTATAGGTTTACCCTAACCAAAATGAGTTTAAAATCATCATAGATAGAAGATTTAATATTTCCGGGGAAACTTGCTGAGCTCGAAAATACATTGAAATAGTCTTTATATGGGGGTAATTCACGAATTATTGCGCCGAGCGTAATGTAATTGTTAACTGACAATCAAAAAGATTGTCTTGATTTTTATTTATTGATATTATTGCATACAAGTGTTCTAGTATCCCTTTTATTAATTTCTGTATTTATTAAAACAAGGGTCATTCAATAAGTTCTTAGAAAAAGATAGAAAAACGAATTATTTTAAGTAGATTGTTTTTCAATTCTTCTATTGGAACCTTTCATAAACCAGGAAAATCAATGAGACCAATTATATCATCCATTGATTCTCCAAAATACAACTTGGCAAAGTGGTTAACAAAGGTAGTTGAAAACCTACCAAACCAACTACCTTCATGTTCTGTGATAAACTCAACCAAATTTATAGAAAAAGTCAGAAACACACATCTACAGGAGGGTGAGGTTTTGGTTTCCTCTGACATTTCACCGTTGTTTCCGAGTGTCCCGATTCCACATACCTTGAAACCTCCACATACCTTGACATACCTTGAATACCTTGACCTGAGGGAGTTACTCGAGTTAAACGGTTTTAATAACAAGATTTCTGAGTACATCTCCTTAACAAGATTATGCATGAAGAAAAATTGTTTTCAGCTTAATAACAGGTTTTATGAACAACAAAAAGGAATGGCAATGGGCAATTCTCTGTCACCGTTCTTAGCCAACTTATTTATGAGTAAATTTGAAACCGAGGCAAAAGATGAATTCAGTTACTTTCTGAAGGTATGGTTAAGATATGTGGATGACATTTTTGCCATTTTCGATTCGAAAAATGAAAATTTAGATGATTTTATTAAGAACTTAAATAGTAAATCCCAAAATATAATATTCACGCATGAACTTGAAAGTAATTATAGTTTACCATTTTTGAATGTTTTAGTCAGTAGAAATAATAAAAATAGGTTAGATTTTGATATTTTCAGAAAAAAACACCACCATTTCGAGATAAATTCCTAACGATTCAAATCATAGCTTCGAAAATAAGATGGCTAGTTTACATTTTATGGTAAATAGATTAATTAATTTTCCTTTAAATAAAGATAATTATAACAAAGAATTAAAATTAATTAGGGAGATATCTGAAGTGAATGGTTATAATAAGAACATTGTAGATAAATTAATTAGAAAACATAAGTTCAGGAAATTATTGAAATAATTTTCGACTTTTCAAAAGATCAGAACACAAAGAAATTCATGGTAATACCATTAGATGTTCAATTAACAAGAGGGCCAAGACCAAATTTTGAAAAAAGTGGACATTAAGGTTGTGTACAAACCATATAATAAATTAAGAGAAGTTTTGGGTAATCCAAAGGATAAAGTAGAGCAACATGAAAAGTCGGAGATTTACAAAATTAGTTGTCAAGACTGTGATCGAGGGTATATTGGGCAAACAAAAAGATCCATATTGACAAGATATAAAGAAGATATTGCTCACATTAGATATGGGAGAAACGAAAAATCTTGTGTTGCCCAACATGCAATCGAACACAACCACATAAGGCTTTGAATGCATATGAAAGCATTCAAATAGAAAAATGTAAGAAAATCATGAACCGAGATAAAGGGCCTATCCCGTTCAGTCAACTTTTTTAATTATTAATATAAGGCTTAGTAAACTTTACGATTCATGATTTTTACACGCTTCGTTAGCTAGAGGTTTTCATATAAATAGTACATAGTTTAGTTTTAGAAATAAACTAAATCATCTCCTGATGATGCTAACATGGTTAGCGAAACGTGCGTCGAGCAGTTCAAAAAAATGATTTGACCTTTAGTGGTAAATCTCTTTAAGTTTAGATTATTTTTATTTTTCAGCATAATTTCCTTTTAGTTCTATACACTTTTCCCAGCGTTTCTCTAACTTTTTAAGCCGTCTAAAAAGTAAGATTTTGGAAGGTCCTCAAAATAGGCATCTGTTTGGGCGAAGACCTGCTCGTTCAATGTGAACCGTTGTCCGCTGAGCCATTTTTTTAAGTTCGGAAATAAAATATGAGAGCCGGTCGCGTTGGTGCGGCGGTAAGAGCGTCTGCTTTGCCGAATCCGCGCTGGAGCGGTAGCTGGTTCTATTCCAGCGCTCGGATGGTTATTTTTCTTTCTTCTGTCCGTTTATCTTTCCTAAATGTTTGTGATTGTTTCTAGGCAAGAGTGTAAAATCCGACTACGAATTACCCCTCAGTCACGCCAGTTAAAGGCTGGGTAAGGCCGGATGCCTTCTGAGAAGTGTTCTACGTTGGTCACTCGCCAGTCGGTAGGTTTCCTGATAGACTTATGGGTAGGCACATAACCAAGGGTTTATAGCCCGAGGGGGGTGCTGGCCTGGGTTTGTCGGAAGCTGATGACCGTGGTTCGGAACCCACGTTAAGCTGTAGGTCCAGTCGCTAAATAGCCAAGTTGCTGATGCGTGAAACAAACGTTTCTTGTTTCAATCGACAATAAAAATAAAACCATGTGATGAATATAACTGAGACTTTGACAGCTATCTGGTAAATAATGATGCTTACTAAAAACAAACCATTTCCGATGTTACTAGTACCATCTCTTAGATTTTCTAAGGACTTATTGAACGATCATGGTATTAGTCTTTAGGGGTTATTGCATTTATTCAAAAATAGATAAAACCCAAATATTGATCACCTCATCAAATTCTTATCGATTTCACTTGTGCATTAAGTAATTCCGCCCGAACATACTATTGTAATCAAAGAAAGTTAAATAGAAGAAGTTAAGAAAATAGTTGACGAAGTTATATAAAAAAAAATGTTTACAAGCAATGCAGGGAACTTTAGTGATCATAGAGAAACAGTGAAAAATGAAGATCGTTCAGAAAGACCTTCTACGTCAAACCAGTGAAGAAAACAATATCAGATGATTTGGATTAATTCCGTCAATTTTGAAAGACAATTTAGGTTTGACTCATCTGTTTTGTCCTCTTGTGTCTAGTCCAAAAACAACGACTATTTTTTAAAAACATCGACGTGTTGAAATTGCCGAAGCATCTCTTCAACAGTTTCAACATAATGCATACATGATAAATATGATACGTGAATGGAATTTTCTTGATTTTATTCACTATTAGATGCCGATGTATACAAGAATCAAAAAATTTAAACAATAAAATACATTTTTCATAATGCTGCATTTTTTTTTGTTCACTACAGAATAACTTCTTGTAGTTTTCCGATTGACAAATTTTCAACTCAAACAATCCTGCCAGAGGACAATAAGTCATAATAGGAGGATGCCTGGTTGTCATGGTTAAAGTTTACTTTCCATTTCCAGAGACTGAAGGATTTGTGTATATTGTTTAGTTCAATGTTTTTAACAACTCGAAACCCGCATAATTAACAGTTAACTACGGGCGCCTTACTATTTTACACCAGTTTCAAAAATGTATCAAAAGCCAAAACATTTTGTATACCATAAAGTTTCTTTTATCTTTCCCTATGAAGTACTCCATATCCCCATGTCTATTTACATTGGTATCATTGTTTTGTCTCCTTCGATTTCTGATTCTGAATTGTGATAGCTTTCTTCGATACGTTCGTCTGACGAAGTATCTGGTTCTCCTCCAACTTCTTCAGATTCTTCGGCAAATATAGTTTGAGCCATAGCTCTGAGCTCTTCCTCTGTGTGATGATTTGGGTCTCTGACTGATACACGACTTCTACACACCTATATAAGGTTTTTTGAAAATAGGGGTACGAAGGTTTGAAATTAATCAGAAATACAAAGAAACAATTTTTTTTGATTTTGGCCTTCTATTACATTTATGAAGGATATGATAATGATATCAGTAAAATTATATATAATTATCAAAGTTAATGTGGAAACTAATTTCAAAATCACCAGTAGTTTAAGTTAAAATCGTATTTAACAATTGCAAATTAATAAAGCCTGGTTTCTTACGATGTATATATTTCGAGTAAAATTTGTTGTTTAACGCAAAAATTGCTATTTTGCAAATAATGAAAAATTAAAGTGTAATAAAATTCACATAACTAGGCACGTGTACTGAGTTCACCGTTTGACAACAATCTGCGAATGTTGACTAAACAGTTAACGTACCCTCAGCAGCGGTTCGTGGGGGAAAAACAGGTGGGGTACGTATAACCAAATTTTGGAATGGGGATAGGAAAATGCGTCGCAACCAAAAATTTTAGATTTCTTAATATCATACACTCACTTTGCTGTGTAGAAATGCGAGTGTAACTATCAAACATCAAATTTTCAAATAGGTACTAGATAATAAAAATTTGTTAAACTCACCATAGGACCATGAATATTAAATCTGTTTGTAGTTGAAGTCCATCCTCATAAATTTCCGAGCAGCAAAGTGGTCGATAACTTGATCATTAAAATTTCAAATTGATTTCACTATTTTTTTTTTTCAATAGAAGATTCAGATTTTTTCATTGTTAACGTGCATAGCCATTTCTGGCCCATAGTGTTTCTTGGAAATGTTTTGATTCGTTTGAGAGTAGAGAACCTGAAAAAAAAACATCTGACTGTTGAGAATGGGGCAGCGCACAAGATATGACGTGATGAATGCGTTTAATCTCCAGGTTACTAGCAACGCGATGCATTGCTGTCTTTGTTTTTCGCGATAATAAAGAAAACATAATAAAAAAAAGTAAAGTAGGGGAGAGTTGCCAAATTTGGACTACTTTTTTATATATGGCTTGTAAAAGCATTTTTAATAAAAACATTTAGGTGGAAAATAATTGTACTATTGTAATCTTCAAGCTAACATTTTATTTTTTTACTTATTATTATCATAAAAAATTAATTTTTAAAAATTGAGTGTTCGGTCCATCCAAGGAAACCGGTTTCGTGCGATGGACCACTAGTTCCGTAGAACGTACCATTAAACTACAATTAAAAGAAAAATACTTCTTGATCTTTGGACTCACATCAGCACATTTTGTATGAACCCAAGCGTAACATGTAATGCATTGAGTCATCTCTTCTTCCCTTATTTTATCACATATGGTATAAAACCATGTCGTTTTCATTTGTACTCTTTGTTTTTTCTTTGTAATCTTCTCTTCTTTGCCACATCTTTTCTTCCCAATATTTTGTGTTTTTGTATTTTTAATATTTTCTTCGATGCTACGTTTTAATCCCAGAACGTTATCAATAGCTGATAATAATTGTGCTTTCTGAGCAATACTTTTTTGTGCTCGAGAAGACGATTGACCTGGCCGTGCATTTTGTATTGTTAGCGGTGATATTTTATAAAGAATATCCTTAACGTTTTTACGCCTTTTTTTCCTGAGAAATATAAACAATAACGCAATCAGTGTCGCCTTTACTGTCATTGGGTATTGACGTACTTGCTGAATTTCCAGTAATGATTTTAATTTCAGTAAAATAACCACAATGTTGAGCATTTTCAACTACTGCAACAGTTGCCGCTTTGCCATATGCTTCATATATCAATTTTAGTAATTTAGAAATTTGAGTTTGAGATATCTTGCGCCTGAACAAAATATTTCTGTAACGGCCCAAAGAAAGCAACATCTAGAGGTTGCAAACGATGGGTGGTATGCCCAGGCAACTGCAATAATACTATTCTATTTTCTCTAGCAAAGGTAGAGTACAACTTTAAGTTCTTGCTATGAGTCGTATGCCCATCAAGCAGTAAAAGGACTTTCTTATCTTAATTGCAGTTTATATGATTTTTCAACCACTCAACAGACAATTAGGAATTTATGTAACCTGATTCTGATATAGTACAAAGCATGCGGGGGGTGCTCCTATTTCAAGATCTTTGTTGAATTTTTTTATTTAAAAATGATCATCGAGTAACATAAAACCCAGCAGCACTGACCGCGCATACCATAGTTGTATGAACACTACGTTCCGCACTTCCTTGGTGTTTACCTTTACAAGTAACCACCTTTTGTAGATTTTTTGTACTGTCGAAAATTCCGATTTATCGACATTAAAAATAATTTCTGCGGTGAAATTAAACTCGTCCACAGACAGATTTTTCGAAAACATCAAAAAATGCCCTACGTTCTCTCTATCGAAGACTCGTGCTCTTGCTATTGAACTACCTTCAGGTCTTCGTGTTGCCAGCTGTGGATTTCTGCGCATAAATAAGTAGAACCTTTTTTCCTTGCTATTTTCTTTTATTTATTAAATATATGTGGCAAAGAGTACTTTTTTAATGACTTCGAAAGTTAGTTTTCGCCATTCTCAGATAGTCAAAATAAAAAGAACATTCTTCAGGTTGAAGAATATGTTTGGTTATAGTTGTTTCCATGTATTTAGTAAATGTGGACTATCTACTAAGTGCTTTCATTTTATTTTCAGTAGTATTTTTTTATTCGCATATTTCTTTATAGTTGCTTTAGGTACATGATAAATACGACTACCTCGTTCAAACCAGTATTACCATTCCTATAAGCTGCAATAGTCTGTATTAAGTCATTTTCGGGCCAATGTCCGTAATGTCCTCTTTTAGCCATATGGACCCTAAAAGATATGAAAGATTAATTCGGAATTGTAGTTTATCAGGGTTGCCTAAATTGAACCGGACCATTTTAGGCAACTGTGATATGCTCCATTCTAAGCAACTTGACTTATAATACTAAAATATACTACATAACCCTACTTTTCACTTGTGCAAGTAACACTATCACACTAATTTGAACCTGAATAAATTTACTTTTAAAATATGTAATACAATTTGTTGTTACTTATTTTAACAATGACCAAAGGTGTTTCGTTTTTTGTAAAATTATTTAGTTCAGATCTATTAAAACACTAATTCTCCTCTGTCTCCACTGTCAAACAATGTACTGTATTACTATTTTTTGCAGCAACGTGGTTTACGCTGATGCTCAACGTAGTGTCCACATTAGGACATATATGTGTTATCGAACCTAGATAGAGTTGTGGTCCAATCTAGGCGGCGCGCGGCGGTCCAAATTCGGTAACTCTCCCACGAAAAATTACCTTTAGGGCTGGATCGTTTCACATGGGTAAAATTAGTAATACATTTTTTCATTTTGCAATTAGCGCTAAACATAAAGCTTTGGCAAACCAAACCAAATTAATTTGTTACTTTAAAATTTATTTTGCCAATACATTTTGCACAATTGTTATTGTAGTTTTTATTATTCCCAGTATTATATATGTAAAATGAGATTGGTAAAAGTTGCATTTTTCAATATTTTAACTGATTTTACTTATCGACGACGAAGAACTCTCAGAAGTCTGCTAAGTAGACGCAGAAGGTGTTGGAGATGGGGATGTGATCCTAGACATTTCCTCCATCTTCCTGGCTTTTCCACCTCTTCCCGATGTGGAAATGTAGCTGCGTTTATTCCTTGAAATCGAAATGAAAAACCATAGAGCAACGATACTCTCAGGGTTCCGATACAATATCGATTCGTTTTCATCGCGAAGTAAACCTATTAAAAAAAAACTAAGTGTAAATTAAAATATTAAAATAAACTAACTGAACTTGAATGTAAAATGTAATTCTTTTAGATGCACCCTCGTACTTGTTTTTTATTTGAAAAATGACAAAACAGCCCCCCGAAAATCACTTTATATAAACAGTTTCCCCGAAAGTATGTAATTTCGAATGAAAGAGCGTGAAATATTTCTTACATTTTCTCGGTGATGTTCAAAACTCCTTTTTGTAACCTCGAGGAACTATTAAGTTAATGGACTTAAAAGGGTTATGGGTTAAAAAGACAAATGGTGCAAAACGGAAAAGGAACGATCTGTGGGCTTTATGGGAATGGCGTTTTTTTGTTATATTAATTGAATTTATACTTAATGGGTCGATTCTTGAGCCATTGAGATTTACACAGGGCATATTCTAAAAAGCGTTTAATGTGATTCTTGGAACATGTATTTGTATGAATTATTGGTGATTATGGGCGAAGTATGACAGTCATGCCCCAATGTATGTTGGGCAACATAGATAGATGTTTAGATGTCAGATTTCTTATTTCTGCCATATTTAATTTGAGTAATATGTTCTTTATATCTAGTTAATATGGATCTTCTAATTTGTCCTACATTTGATCGCAATCTTGACAACTAATTTCATAAAGCTTCGACCCAGTACTTAGCATAATTTTCATTGATAATTTAAAGAGAAATATTTTATTGGTGCAATTTTTTTTAATTTATTTATTTCTTACAGTTACCGTGCATTTTGGTACATATGTAATCTTAAAACATGGATTTTAAACGATGTAAAACTGTTTTAATGTTAAACAAACATAATGTTATCTTTTCATCTTCAAATATTGTCCAGCGTTTACGAAAAACTCGCGCCTGAACATGACCCCGACTCATTTAAAGTCACTTTAGCGTTGAAAATTAACCGGAAATTAAAGTTCATCAGGGAACAATGTGTTTATTTTGTAGTGGAGAACATGTTTTAGTTGCAAACATGCTCCGATACGAGTCTATTGTTTGGGATTTATGAAAGATACTGTAATAATGTAAAGCATCTCGGGTATTAACGCACGAATAAACTTGCTATAGATTCGCTTAATTGAAAGTTAATCCTATTAAGTTTAAATTCGATTTCGTTTCACCCACTCGAAGGGTGCGGAATTCTGAATATAAAGCTTGTTTTGTTTATTAATTTAATATCGAAAATAACATTGATATTCTCAGCGATACAATTTACACAGAGTATATGAGAATTTTTATATACATTTGTTTTTCTTGAGAAAATATAAACTATGAATATTTTTTTCACAGTCCGTGTTCAGGCGTCATGACTCTATCGTCATCATCATGAGCATCAGCATCAACAACCCTAGATGGGTCTTGGCTTGTTCAAGGAGTTGGTGCCTTTGGTTCCTATCTTTAGTCTTGCCCCTCCAGTTTCTCGTGTTTTGTTTCCTTAGTTTTTTCTCTATCTGTTTTTTTTGTCTGCTGCGTGGTCTTCCTCTAGTTCTGTTGGTTAGATATGCGTTCTGCAGGCTTTATCTTCTTAAAATCGTTTTATGTCAAAAGGCGTGCATAACATTTACACAGCTGACGAATCTTGAATCTATGCGTATGAGACCGAAAGTAAACAGCAGTCGCCAATATGAATCTTTCAAAATAAGGCAAACCCAACAAAAGTTGTTCGCTCTAGAAGCACTTCGAAGTAAATGATCGCCTGTTTTTGTTTTGGGATAAATTGGCATGTGACTACAGTGCCACTAGAGTGTAGGACGTTTATTTCTGAATGATACACTATTTGTTTGCCAGAAATCTTTGAAGAAATAAAAAAAAAACAATCAGGAACGCCGGATTATTCTTCACCATGACAACGCGAGCTCTAACACATTGGAACGAACAATCCAATATCTGATCGGTTAAAACATCGAATTGATGGGTCATCAACCCTCAAGGATTTGTCACCCAATAATTTCTTTTTGTTTCCGTCTGTGAAGAATAAACTATGTGCTCAACGTTTTTCAACACTAGACGAAGCGATTGATGTGTTCAAAATACATGTTTTGGAGATACCTCAATCGGAATGGAAAAAGTGTTATAACAATTGGTTCAAACGTACGCAAAGCTGTATCGATCATCGCTGAGAATATTTTGAAAAACAATACAACCATTTTCAACAATAAATATATTTTATTATTTACTATTCCGGATACATAATTAGCAGCTCTCGTGCATCAATACTAGCCTAATAAATGTTTTATAGATAGTACATTAAGTTTTGCTCGACACGACATCTGATGTTAAATGCCTAATTAGTCCGTAGTAGACTTTGTTTGCCCGAAATATCTGCTTCAGAGTTGCTATTATTTATATGGGAGCCAAGATATGTGAATTTCTATAGATGTTCTTTTCTAATGAGAGCCAGTAGATGTTCTATTTAAAAGGGAGCTAAGATATGTAAATTTCTTTAGATGTACTATTCTGTATATTCCTATTACAAGTTTTTGTAATAGGAACCCTATCACTAGTATGATATTATTGAGTTTTTGTTAGAAGTTCTTATGATGCCTATTGAACATTTTGTTTGTGACTACTGTTCTTAGTTTTTTCCATATTAATCTGAAACCCTATCTTTTCAGAAGGTTCTTTAAGTACTTTGTATGCCCGAATGAGGACTCGCTTTGATCTAGTTATAGTACACAATTCATCAGCATAGGCTAATATCTAGAGCCTTTTGTTTATGATTGTGCATCATAAGTTGGTATTAGAGTCTCTTACCGCTTTATCAAAGGCTATACTAAATAAAGAGCAGGTTAGTCTATAATCTTGGTCCAGTAGACAGAATGGATTAAAAATGGGACTGATGTGCAGTTCTGAATCTTAATTTTGGATTGAATACTAGACAGTTTCTATAATCGATTAAATCAAGGGGCAGGGATGTTAAACTATTTCATCGCTTTGTACAATGCATTTAGTTATATGCTGCCATTCTCACTTCAAAAGCCCTCTAGTGTTTATGTCGTATTCATATTTTATTTTATGCTGTTATACGTACTTTAAAAAACTATCTAGTGTCTATATCGTATTCATAAGTTTTTTCAAGGCTTTAGGAAATAGAAACTTCGACTCTATTTTAGATATATTTCGACGATTTATTATGTATATGGCTATTATATAACACATAGGCTAGTATTTTATAAGCCATTGTAAGAAATATGATGCCTCTATAGGTTGTTGTTTTATCCAGTTGATCGTCTTTTTTGTAAATAGGTTTTAGTATACCTATATACCAATCTTCTCAAAGTTGTACTTGTTTCCATATTAAGCTGATTAGATGGCAAATGTAGGTTGGTAGTGGGACTAACCCTTTTTTGCTGATGGTATTCCATCCATACCTAGAGCATTTCTGGTTCTTTAGTTTTTAAATTGACTCTTGACTCTATCTAGACCCTGGTCATAATGCGAGTGATTATTGTTCACCGCTAGTCTGTGTTCTATGAGTTCGATATGGCCTGAGTTGTATGAGCAATTTATGTCATTAAATTGTCAGAAAAAGTCGTTAGTTGAATCCATATTTAGTTTCCTTAGGATTGAGATATTGGTTTGGTGCTAGATCATATACAACTAGTCAAATATTGATTTTTTTGTAGAGCTTACAATAGCGCCGTGCAGCTGATTGAACAAATTACTCTATATATGTCTTATACATGCCCTTAAACAATTGCCCATGTTACTAGTAACTTTAAACAAACTTGACGCATGTTTATAAGGCACCTGGTATACCTCCCCACAAAAAGGCCTAAATTATCTAACTCGGTCCATGTCTCGTAAGGTTTCCGAGTGTTATAATAACCATGATACACCTACTTATATTTGTTGATTAAATGTAATTAAACATATTGCTTTTAATTACTACACTTCTGGCATACTGTACACAAAATTTTCAAATATAATATAAAATATGTTTTTCATAATAATGCATTTTTTTCCTTCTCCAGTATTTACGTCTCTAATGACTATGAAAATATGAATAAATAGGAATTATGAACCATCCCATGTATTGTTATGATTTAATCTCGTTTTATTATAAAAAATACACGGCGAATATTAAATATATAACTTTTTTAAATTTTTTATTACATATATTTTCGTGGCCGTTTAGTATTATTATTATTTTTTTATTTATTGGGATTTTCGGTCAGTGTAAATAAGTTTTAATTTTTTATTGTTTTATTTACGTTTCGATTCTACAACTAACCATCATCAGAATACTTCTAAAATAAAAATTACTTTTATATAATAAAAAATACAAACTTACATTTAACAACCTACCAATATAAATTAAACAATTAATTTTTTGAATTTTTTAGGTAATATGTGTCAATTTTTTATAAAATTTTTAAATGATATATTTGACTTTTGACATATTTAAAAATTATTCCACCTTTTTTATTTTTTATTATAACCTAATTGTTTTGAATTTTTTATGTAGAATGATATTAGACCCAAAAATTTTAAAAATTATAAAAATTTATTATTTAATAATGTTATTATATATACAACTTAAATTATCTGTATCATTTCTGAAATTAATGGTATTATTTGTTTTTTTTAAATGTTGTCAAAAATATTTCATGCATACCTGGTGCCTAAATGGCTTGGGTCCGAATAGTTTTACACAGTAGTATTGTTATGAACCACCGGATGGCGTAAGCTGCATTTAAATATAACTTTCATCCGATTTGTATGGTTAGGACCCTGGTCTATCTTTCAGCTGCTTTCAAACATTTAACTCGAGCCCTATTAACGACAGCTTAAGGCCAGAAACCGGTCTAGGGAAATGCTTGTTGGCGTTTGATGGATGGCAACTGAAGGATTGGGAATTTTTGCACAGAAAAAAAATTTCCTAGTTTTTTGATTATCATTTCATTACATTCGAAATTAATTTAAATTTGTTTGTTTCAGAATTTGAAGAACCAAATTATGACTACAAACCTATGGGTGGAACAGGTAAGGTTTTACATTTAATAAATACAAAAGTAATGCTTGTAAAATACTTACATACTTATAAATGCATGACGGCGAAGTACCAAAAATCCTTATTAATAACATAAAACATATAAAATCGTAGGAAGGGACTATACACAAATTTAAAAAAAAATGTGAAAACAAATATGATAATAAACTTTTGCAAACTGAGAATATTCTTTGTCAACCATCCGAAGATCGCTACAGTGTATCGCTACAGTGTAGCGAAACGCATTATGTTTTAGAGAAAAATATAAGTGGGAATTAGACAACTTGATTTATATATACAAATCATAAATCATAAATATATTATACAAAACTTTACAAGATATATTTAAGAATAAGCTTTTAAGAGCCGTAAAAAAATGTTATAGCTTGGCAGTGAACGGTTTAATAAATAAAATGTGTATCAGTAAATGAAAAAGAATTACAGCCTGTTTTAACAAAAGGGGGGTTTATTATAAATGAGATACAAGACGTTATCTTCTTATGGTTTTGATAAATTTTTTATTGAGAATAAACTGTTTAAGCTGAGCCGAGCAAACTTGCTTAGTACATCATCGTTGTCTTGCACATTTAGTTTTCACACATTTTCAATTAAAATGAGATATATAGTAACTCAGGAATGCCAAAGAGCTCATCAGAGTGGAAAAAGCTCAATTAACCTAAGGGCATTTGATGAACCTGGCTATGGATTGTCTTGCTCTCCCAACTGTCATAAAATAATACAAATCACTTTAAAAAATGTTTAGTGGTTTCTTCTTCACTTCCATAAATGCTTAATTTATTTCAAATGTGTGTGGTACTTTTACCCAACATTTTATAAAACAAAACATAATATTTCTTTTTCCTCTGACACAAAAAGGTACATTTGTATTTCATGTCATTACGAATATATAAGATACACTGGCATCTTGAAATTCTTGACCATAAAAGTTAAAATGACAGTGTCGGTTATGCGAATATTCAACCAGTTACCTATTTTAATGAACGGATATTGTATTGCATCATTGATGAGAAAGTATGATGATGCCTATGTTTTTAAAGCGTATTTGGTTCACCTTTTTACATTGACACGTTAATAAAACTAATTGAAACATGAGTGAATGCCAACAAACCACAAACCATGGTGTGAGTTTGTTAACTGGGTTTTGGAAAGCCAGAAAATCAATAAAAATTATATTACAAATGGGACACATATTTTTCTGTTTGGGTTTCACAACTTATTCTTTGGTATGGATTTTAGATTGGGGTAATAACTGAGCCATGCTTTTACAAAGACGACAATGGCACAGAATTAATTCTGTTTGGTAAAGGTCATTGATTGGACTTTATTGCTTTACAAATTTCGTGGTCTTAACTGGACCATGTAGCTTACTAAATAACAGCTTTTCCATACAAATTATTAGGGTTATTTCTCGTCTTGAGGATCAAATTGGTCATGCGATACTGTTGAATATCTTTTTAAATAACGTATAAAAGAGAAGTTGAATACTGGTAATCTTTAATCGACTTCATTATTAATAGCTGATCTCCAACACGTTATTCATGATATTAAAACGCAATTATGCCAAAGTGGATGCAATGATTTATCAAAAGGACAGAAACCTATAAAGTCAGCCATGATAGCCTTTTGACCAATTTTACGTTCAATGGGAATATAGCAGATTAAAGAAAAATAAAAATACCATTATTTTCTCAATAATTCGTATGTTTAATTCAAAATTTAAAATTCCACTTGAATTATTTTAGTTGGGATTCTCTCTACGATTGCAAAAAAGTTGTTGAAAGTTAAAAATGATGAGTCGAAAGTTATAAAAGCAATTTTATTTATTCTAGGATCATTTAAAAAGTTGTCGGCCTGAGGGAGATTTTTCAATGTAGTCAATTCGTAATTCAATTTATTAAGACCAACGACGTTCCAACTTACTTTAAGATCCTCTGTATGATGAGAATGGTCTAGCTCTGCAAAATATCTCATCATTTGACCTGAATGTTCTTACAGACAGTTACTACTTCAGATTTGGAAAGAAGATGTAATCGCTGGTAGTCAAATCCTGCAAATTTGACGTATGTGAAAGCCCCTCGAAGCGAAGGGGCTGGAATTTTGCAGCAACATTCATAAACATGTGTGCAGGCGGTTTAATGTGGTAAAAGAGCACTTGTCTTATGGCCAAATGTTGAAAAGTTTAAATGTGTTCAGTCTGAATAATACCTCCTAATTGAAACATCAGTGAAGCAAAATACTCCCCGATGATGATTATCCTATTTTTTACCATGAACATTATATTACAAGAATCTCAAGAAAACGTAACAATAAATTTTCTTGCAGATTGAGCCATTTTCGCTTACTTTGGCGCATTTTCGATTTGCACTCAGTGAGTTCATGTTTCATCTACTGCTATAAAATATCAGACAAACTCAAAGAAACTTGAGAGCTGTTCATTTAAGAATCCTTTTTGGACGACAGTTAATAAATATAGCACTATGGGTGCGAAAACCTTTATTATACCTAAAACATAGTTATCATAAGTTAAAACATACGTATCGTAAGTACACTACTAAAATTAAGCTTATTGCAGCAGATATTTGGTTTCTTAAGTCATGCCAGACTAATACAATATTTCCCAATTTTGTTAAAGTTAATATTTCAAAATCTTCCAAAATATGTGACAAAATAACTAATTTTGCAAAACAGAAATGGCTTGACTTAGAAATCAAACATTTGTAGAGTAAAAGGAGTATGCTTGAAATTCAGGCGTACAATCTTTACAAGAAATTAACATTTAAATTAAGTAATGTAGAACATGAATGTTGGTGCAATTTTCAAAGGAATATGTTCACAGTAAATAGTAAATTTACTAAAAAAATGTCATCTTGAAATAAAAAAAAACTCAAAATTGAGCAGTCGAAAGAACATATTCCAGAAAAGAGCATCAACATCGTAGAAAATCTTTCAACTCAGACGTTCGACAATGCAGAACTAGATCTTTTAAATAAAGGCCTCAATTTTGCTTTGCCGGCATCCCGTAGTGCTTTGGAGGATATGGTGGCCGGTATTGAAACTGGTATTAAACACTTACCGGAGTCTTCCAAGGCTTTCGTCAGAGAGTCATGTAAAAGTAAAATTGCAAAAAATATTTCAAATAAAAATTAAAAAATGCCAAATATTTCTAAGATTGTCAAGCGTCTGCGAGAGAAAGATTGTTTTTATTTAAAAGCTGATAAGGGAAATAAGGCTGTAGTAATGGACAAACCTGATTACTTTGAACGCGTTAAAAAATTAATTCAAGACGGTCCTTATAAACGATTACCTAGGAATCCATTGTCAAAAATGATTAACGAAGTTAGAGATACATTGAAATCTTGTAACAGCCTTATTTCTCCTTCTCTGAAAAGCAAATTACATGTTTCTAATCCAAAAGTGCCAAGATTGTATGCTCTACCAAAAATGCATAAACCAGGAAAATCAATGAGACCAGTTGCATCAGCCATTGATTCTCCAACATACAACTTGGAAAAGTGGTTAATCAAGGAATTTGAAAGTCTACCAAACCACCAACTACCTTCCTGTTCTGTGATAAATTCAACCAAATTCATAGAAAAAGTTAAAAATACACATCTACAGAAAGGTGAGGTTTTGGTTTCCTTTGGCCTTTCGTCGTTGTTTCCGTGTGTCCCGATTCCACATACCTTGAAATACCTAAGAGAGTTACTCGAGTTAAACGGTTTTAATAACAAGATTGTTTATGAGAACATGTCCTTAACAAGATTATGTATGAAGCAAAATTGTTTTCAGCTTAATAACAGGTTTTATGAACAACAAGAAGGAACGGCAATGGGAAATCCTCTGTCACCGTTGTTAGCCAACTTATTTATGAGTAAATTTGAAACCGAGGCAAAAGATGAATTCAGTTACTTTCTGAAGGTACGGTTAAGATATGTGGATGACATTTTTGCCATTTTCAATTCGAAAAATGAAAATATAGATGATTTTATTAAGAACTTAAATAGTAAATCCGGAAATATAATATTCACGCATGAACTTGAAAACAACGATAATTTACCATTTCTGGATGTGTTAGTCAGTAGAAATAATTAAAATAGGTTAGATTTTGATATTTTCAGAAAAACCACCACCACTTCGAGATACATTCCTAACTATTCAAATCATAGCTTTCAAAATAAGATGGATAGTTTAAATTTTATGGTAAATAGATTAATTAATTTTCCTTTAAATAAAGATAATTATAACAAAGAATTAAAATTAATTTAAGAATTAAAGAATTAAAATGGACATTAAGGTTGTATACAAACCATATAATAAATTAAGAGAAGTTCTGGGTAATCCAAAGGATAAAGTAGAGTAGCATGAAAAGTCGGGAATTTACGAAATTAATTGTCAAGACTGTGATCGAAGGTATATTGGGCAAACAAAAAGATCCATATTGACAAGATATAAAGAACATATTACCCACATTAGATATGGGAGAAATGAAAAATCTTGAGTTGCCCAACATGCAATCGTAATCGAAATTAGTAATTTAAGACTAATTAAAAGTTTTAATAATAATAGGGCTTTGGATGCATATGAAAGTATTAAAATAGAAAAATGTAAGAAAATCATGAACCGAGATAAAGGACCGATTCCTTTCAGTCACACTTCACAGTTTATGATTTTTACACGCTTCGTTAGGTATGATTTTCAGATAAATAGAACATAGTTTAGTTTTAGAATTAGATTAAATCATCTCCTGATGATGCTAACATGGTTAGCGAAATGTGCGTCGGGCAGTTCAAAAAAGTGTTTTGGTGTTTAGTGGTAAATCTCTTCAAGTTTAGGACTAAAACATTGCGTTGAAATTGGAACAATATCATCAGGTTCCCATTCATCATCTTCAATTAATAGACGACCACCTTTAAATTCAGTTACTCAATTTTTACAGTTGGAAATGAAAAAGAAGATTTTTAAAGTTGTACCGAACTTTTTTTATGTCCGTCGATGTTAAACTCTTTAAACACATTAAACCGAAAACATTTTACAACAAATATCAAAACTAGTTTTTTACTCGATCGCCATAAACGGGCAACTAAAGGTACACATCTGAAACTTTACAGTATCTCATGTAACGAATCATACTTAGCAAAACAGTATCGTAATGATTTGGACATACTTGCTTTATCTCTATATCAGGCCGAGAACTTTTCGAACGAACGAATAAAAATGTCAGAGCTCTAAAATGTAATGGTGACAACACTGTTTGAAATGTAAATGTTACTCATAAAATGCTGGTGATGTTCTTACTTTTTATCAGGTAGTACAGTAGCACTACGTTATGAGTATTGTTGTAAGAACTAGTTATGAGAACACTACGTTATAAGAAGTTTCTGCTGCATCTCACACTTGTAATAGTGAGTCCACGTTTCATTTACTGCTATAAAACATCAGAGAAATTCAAATACATTTGAGAGCTTTTCATTCAAGTACCTTTTGTGGAAGATAGATAACAAACGTGGCATCGATAGAGCGATAACATTTTTTATACCTAAAACATAATGTTGAGATGCGTATATTATTATTAGGTTCGCGTTCATTATCTTCAGTTAATGAACCACTACACTCAAATTCTGTTGCCCATTTTTTACCATCGGAAACGAAAAAGGGTAATTTTTAAAGTAGAACCGAACTTTTTTGTATGGTCGTAACTCTTTAAACTTAACATGTTAACACCAAACCTAAACATTTTGTAGTAAATATCAAAAATGATTTATTTACTTCATTGCCACAAACGAGCAATTAAACGCACACATCCGAAACTTTATTTTTTTGCTAAACCATATTTAGCAAAACAGGTATCGCAATCGGTTTGTCGAAGTTTCGCCATCTATGTGTCAGGTCGAAAACTTTTCGAACAACAGTTCTATATAAAATCTGTACAAATTGACTGTAAGTTAACTAGAAATAAAAATTAAATAACATGTGAGTTTCTCCGTGGAAAAACCTTTTAAATTAAATTATCAATGTTGAATGCGAAAGCAATTAGGTAAATTAAAACATATATCGATATTATTCAAATAAATACGATTATTCGGTCAAACGTTGCTAAACTAAAAGCAATTTATATACAATCCAGTTCCATTTCTAACTAAATCGACATAGAATTGTTTCGTTTTTAGCACTCAAAAAAAATAAATAAAAAAAAGATATATTCGAATAGGTATTTCCGTTTGTGTTGACAGAATACTGATGATGCGACTTTGAATTAGAATACATTGCTAGCTAATGTAATCAAAACTTCCTCATTAATATTCAGTTTAAGCTTTGTATAGTAACATAAAACTCCACTTGTAGAGTATATAGTAATTTATTATAACTGGAAAAAAATGCATTTTTTTATCCAGTTTTATTAATAATATCGAACACAATTCTTAAGAACATACTTTAGGCTGTAATATAAAAAGTTTTCGAATAAGAATGTCAGAACTCTAAAATGTAATAGCGACAATAATGTTTGAAATGTAAATGTTACTTATAGAGCGCTGGTGATGATCCTACCTTTTACCAGGTAGTCCATAAGCACTACGTTATGACAATTTCTATCATACTGTGTCATTTTTGAGTTCTTTGGTGCACTTTCACTAGTTTTAATGCAATTTTAGCACTGCTGCTGCATCTCTGACGTGTAATAGGCAGTCCGCGTTTCATATACTGCGATAAAACATCGGATAAACTCAAAGAAACTTGAGAGCTTTGAGAACCTTTTTTGCTCTACAGTTAACAAACGTGGTATTCATATAGCCTAAAGCATTTTTATACCTAAAGCATAGTGTTAAGATGTGTATAATATCATCCGGTTTGCATTCATCATCTTCAATTAATGATTAACTACCCTTAAATTCAATTGCTCATTTTTTTCCATCGGAAACGAAAAAGGGGACTTCTTTAGAACTAGAATGGAACTTTTTTGTATGTCCGCCGGTGTTAAACTCTTTAAACTCGTTAAACCCTAAACATTTTACAGCAAATATCAAAACTAGTTGTTTTACTTTACAAAACACGCAACTAAAAGCACGCATTTGAAACTTTACCGAATTGATCTAACAAATCATGATCAACAATATCATGTATCGTAATGGGTTGGTCGTATTTTTGCTAACTGTGTGTGAGGCCGAGAACTTTTCGAACGAACCTTCTATGTAACATCTGCACTAATTGACAGTAAGTTAACTAGAAATAAAATTTAAATAACATGTGGATTTCTCTGTGGAAAAACCTTTTGAATAAAATTATCAAAGTTGAATGTGAAAGCAATTAGGTAAATTAAAACGTATATCGATATTTTTCGAATAAATATAATTGTCCAGTAAACATCGCCAAATTAAAGCAATTTATATACAATCCATTTCTATTTCTAACTAAATCGACATGGAAACGTTTCGTTTTAGTACTGAAAATAAAATAAAATGAAAAAGATATATATATATATATATATATATATATATATATATATATATATATATATATATATATATATATATATATATATATATATATATATATTGTACATTGTACATTGTTTGAAGTACATTGTTCGATGTGCTTCAAACGGCTGCTTCAATAGCACCAGAGGAAAAATGTCTCAAACAAACAAAAATCTCCAGTGAGACCATTGATTTAATGAAGAAACGGCGAGCAATGAGAAATGCAGGTAGTCCTTTTGGCAGGGTCGAGTACACTGAGCTCTGCAAAACTATAAGAAAACGTATCAGAGAGGACACGCGCCGATTCAATATGCAGCTAGTGCAAAAAACCCTGGAAGAAAACAAAGGAATTAACAAAGCTAAACAGAAGCTGAGAAACAAAAGAACGCAAATATATGCTTTAAAGCGTGAGGATGGCACAGTGTGCAGGGCGCGTACCGAAATGTTAGAGATTGTCAGAAGGTTTTATTCCCAGTTATATGAAGATCAGAGCCAGTCAGGGACAGCAATACCCACTGAAGAACAATATATAATACCAGATATCCTAGTGGACGAAGTAACAAATGCTATAGAATTGATGAAGAACGGCAAGGCTCCAGGAAAGGATAGTGTAACTGTCGAAATGCTAAAAGCTGGTGGTCGGACGTTACATAAAACACTGGCAAAATTATACTCAAAATGCCTCAAAGAACAAAAAGTACCTGACTTATGGAAAAATGCAGAAGTGATCGTTTTACATAAAAAAGGAGCACAGGAAGATTTAAAGAACTACCGTCCAATAAGCCTCCTATCAGTGATGTACAAAGTTTTCACTAAGATAATTTCTAATAGAATATTAAAAAAACTGAATGACGCACAACCAAGAGAACAAGCAGGATTCAGAAGCGGATTCAGTACAATGGATCACATCCAGGTTGTACAGCAGGTCATAGAAAGGCACAACGAATACACCATGCCACTGTGCTTGGCTTTTATCGACTACGAAAAAGCATTTGATTCCATCTCAAAGCATGCGATAATGGATGCACTGCTTAGCCAAGGTGTAGAGAGAGCCTATGTAAACCTGTTAGAATCGATATATGATGGAGCTACAGCCACAATTCACCTTGATGATCTTGAAGTGGGAATTAATATAGAACGAGGTGTATGGCAGGGTGACGCAATCTCGCCTATTCTTTTCTCGGCTGGCCTTGAAGAAGTATTCCGTAAACTGGATTGGGAACAGGATGGGGTAAAGATCAATGGTGCAAACTTAAACCATCTTAGATTTGCAGATGATATTATTCTCATTTCACAAGACCCAGGGGAGCTGCAAAGACGGATACAAGAACTGCAAAGGGCTGGCGAACCATTTGGCTTGAAAATAAACCTGAAAAAGAGTCAGGTTATGTTCAATAACTTCGCTCAGGACAGAAGAATTTCAGTTTTAGGAAGAGATTTAGAGATTGTGGACAGCTTTGTATATCTTGGGCAGAGGATTTCCATGGAGGGGAATACCGTCCGGGAGGTGGAACGGCGTGTTAAATGTGGCTGGCAGGCATTTGGTAGGCTCAACATAGTGTTTAAGAGCAGACTCCCACTTTGCCTGAAAAGAAATGTATTCGATCAGTGCGTTCTACCCGTTATGACATACGGAAGTGAAACCTGGACACTCACATCGCAATCAATTCAAAAACTTCGGGTGGCACAGAGGGGAATGGAAAGATGTATGCTTGGCATTACAAGACGAGACAGAAAGTCCTGCGCATGGATCAGGGAACAAACAAAAGTCTGTGACATCATTGGAAGAGTAAAACAGTTGAAATGGAGATGGGCAGGCCATATAGCGAGGAGATGGGACGACAGATGGACCAAGGCAATCCTGGAGTGGATACCGCTTGATCGCAAACGTCCGCGAAGAAGACCGAAAGCACGATGGACTGATGACATCGTTAAGTATATTGGACCCGAGTGGCAGAGGAAAGCCCAGGACCGTGAAGGTTGGAAGCATGCTGAAGAGGCCTTCATCCTGCAGTGGATCGATACGGGCTGATGATGATGATGATGATGATGATATATATACATATATATATATATATATATATATATATATATATATATATATATATATATATATATATTCAAATAGGTATTTCCGTTTGTGTTGACAGAATACTGATGATGCGAATTTGAATTAAAATACGTTACTAGCTAATGTAATCAAAATTTCCTCATTAGAATTCAGTTTAGACTTTGTATAGTAACATAAAACTCTACTTGTAGAGTATATAGTAATTTATTATAATTAGAAAAAAAAATATTTTATTTTTGCAGTTCTATAAATATTGGATAAAATTCTTAAGAAAATACTTCAGGCTGTATTATAGAGTTTTTGAATAAGAGTGTCAGAACGCTGAAATGTAATAGCGACAAGTCTGTTTGAATTGAAAGTGTTACTCATAAAACGCTGGTGATGATCGTACCTTTTACCACTTAGTCCATAAGCACTACATTATGAGAATATCTGGCATATTGAGCTATTTTCGCTTTCTTTGGTGCACCTTCACCAGCTTCCATTCAGTTTTAGGATAGCTGCTGCATCTCTGACTTGTAATCATGAGTTCACGTTTCATTTACTGCTATAAAACATCGGAGAAACTTAAAGAAACTTGGGAACCATTTATTCAAGTCCCTTTTTTGCTTTACAGTTAACAAACGTAGCACTCATAGAGCTGAAATATTTTTTGTACCTAAAACATAGTATTGAGATGTGTATAATATCATTAGGTTCACATTCATTATCTTTAATTAATGATTGACTACCCTTAAATTCATTTGCTCATTGTTTATCATCGGAAACGAAAAAGGGAATTTTTAAAGTAGAATCGAACTTTATTGTATGACCGCCGGTGTTAAACTCTTTAAACCCGTTAAACCCTAAACATTTTACAGCAAATGTTAAAACTAGTTGCTTTACTACAAAACACGCAACTAAACGCACGCATTTGAAACTTTGCAGAATTAATCTAACGAATTATACTTAACAAAACATCTCAATCGATTGGTCGTACTTTCGCCATCTGTGTGTATCAGGTCGAGAACTTTTCGAACACCCTTCCTATATAAAATCTGTACAAATTGATAGGAAGTTAACTAGAAATAAAAATTAAATAACATGTAGATTTATCTGTGGCAAAACCTTTTGAATAAAATTATCAAAGTTGAATGTGAAGGCAATTAGATAAATTAAGACGTATATCGACGTTTTTCAAATAAATACAATTGTCCACTCAAATGTCACTAACCTAAAAGCAATTTATATACAATCCAGTTCCATTTCTAACTAAATCGACATAGAAACGTTTCGTTTTAGCGCTGAGAACAAAATATAATGAAAAAAGAGATATATTCGAATAGGTATTACCGTTTGTGTTGACAGAATACTGATGATGCGAATTTGAATTAAATACGTTGCTAGCTAATGTAATCAAAACTTCCTCATTATTATTCAATTTAGGTTTTGTATCGTTACATAAAACTCCATTTGTAGACTATGCAGTAATTTACTATAATTAGAAAAAGAAAACATTTTTATATCCAGTTCTATAAACAATATCGGCCACAATTCTTAAGAAAATACTTCAGGCTCTAATATAAAGAGTTTTCGAATAAGAGTGTCAGAACTCAGAAATGTAATAGCGACAACACTGCTTGAAATGCAAATGTTACTAATAGAACGCTGTGATGATCCTATATTTAACAAGGTAGTCAATAAACACTACGTTATGAGAATTTAAATTATATTGATCCATTTTCGCTTTCTTTAGTGCACTTTCGCCAGTTTTTATTCAGTTTTAGGAGGGCTGCTGCATCTCTGACATCTAATAGTGAGTTCACGTTTTATTTACTGCTATGAAACATCGGAGTAACTTCAGGGCTGTTTATTCAGGTACCTTTTTTGCTCGGCAGTTAACCAACGTGGCACTCATACAGCCGAAATATTTTTATACCTAAAACATAGTGTTGAGATGTGTATAATATCATTAGGTTCGCATTCATTATCTTCAATTAATGATGGACTACCATTAAATTCATTTGCTCATTTTTTATCATCGAAAACGAAAAAGAGGAATTTTATAATGTTGAATTGATCTTTTTTGTATGACCGCCGGTGTTAAACTCTTTAAGCCCGTTAAACCCTAAACATTTTACAGCAAATGTTAAAACTAGTTGCTTTACTTTACTACAAAACACGCAACTAAACGCACGCATTTGAAATTTTGCAGAATTAATCTAACGAATTATACTTAACAAAACATCTCAATCGATTGGTCGTACATTCGCCATCTGTGTCAGGCCGAGAACTTTTCGAACAACCCTCCTATATAAAATATTTACAAATTGACAGTTGGTTAATTAGAAATAAAAATTAAATAACATGTGGGTTTCGCTGTGGAAAAACCTTTTGATTACAATTTTCAAAGTTAAATGTGAAAGCAATTAGGTAAATTAAAACGAATATCGATATTGTTCAGATAAATACAATCCAGTACAACTACATCGATATAGAAACGTTTCGTTTTAACCCTGAAAATAAAATAAAATAAAAAAAATATATATTCGAATAGGTATTTGGGTTTGTGTTGACAGAATACAGATGATGCGAATTTGAATTAAAATATGTTGCTAACTAATGTAATCAAAATTTTTTCATTAGTATTCAGTATACATTAAATTATTATTATTAGAGAAAAAATTTTTTTTATTAAGTAATTAACTAATGGTAAAAAATGAGTGACTGAATATAAAGGTAGTCGTACATTAATTGGGATGATGAACGCGAACCTGATGATGTTATCCAAATCTCAACCCTATATTTCAGGTATAAAAAGATTTCCGCTTTATGGTTACCATGTCATTTAACTGTAGTCGACAAAATGGTACTTGAATGAACAGCTCCCAAGTTTCTTCGAATTTCTCAGATGTTTTATAGGAGTAGGTGAAACATCGACTCACTATTACACGTCAAACATACAGTAGCAATCCAAAAACTGAGTGGAAATAGGTGAAAGCACACCGAAGAAAGTGAAAATAGCTCAATCTGAAAGAAAAGTTATGACTACGTTTTTTTAGATTCTCGTAATGTAGTGCTGATGAACTACCTGGTAAAAGGTAGGATTATCATCGGGGAGTATTTTGCTTCACCAATGTACCAACTGGGAGGTACTATTCAGACTGAACAGATTCAGACTGAACAGATTCAGACTCCATATTTAACCATAAGATAAGTGCTCTTTAACCACGTTAATCCTCCTGCACCGATGTTTATGATTGTTGCTGCAAAACTCCAGCACCTACGCTTCCAAGATCTTCCACATAGATCGTATTTGCTAGATTTGACTACTAGTGATTACATCTTCTTTCAAAATCTGAAATAATAGCTTTGTGTATGAACATTTACGTCAAATAATGATATATTTTGCAGAGCTAAACCATTCGCATCATATAGAGGATCTTAAAATAAGTTCGAGCGTCGTTGGTTTTAATAAATTGAACTGCGAATTGACCTCGGCCGACAACTTTTCGAATGATAGTATAAATAAAACTTGTCTTAATAACTATCGACTCATCATTTTTATAATTTTGGTTTAATAGCAAGTAATAGGTTACAGTTTGCAATTTCTAAATATACAAACTAGTAGAACATGATAAAAAATAAAAAAGGGCGATATCCCAGTAAACATATTTCAATCAAACTGAATATATATCGAAGTGAGGTCATTGGAGAGAAATATTTATTAAAGAGATTTTTCACCCGTACTCGAAGTGGTGCCACCGTTCAACCACCGTCTGCGCTCAACTGGCCCCACTCTCAACAGGTGTTTCTCGGGACCGGTTTTTAGCCTTTCGGCCGTCAACAGCCGAGCTCAAGCTGAATGGAAGGAAAGCAGTTCAGGAGAGACTACCAGGGCGAAGCCATGTTGATGGCGAGTCGTAATAATACACAACTCATCCCATCATACAGCGAATGCTTGTAGCAGCCAGAACTACCCGTAATATCTTGCCTATAACAAAACTACTGGAGATCTTCAACACTCTTCAAATTTAGCATCGTCAGAACTCTTTTAATTTAACCGTTAATTATTATGCCACTGATAATCATATTCTGTGAGTGAAGGAAGTGTTTGTTGAGCTTCAATCGAAGGTTCCAATGCTTTAACAATATATAAAATTGTCTGCACTATAGCTTAAAAACCCTAATATCTTGATGTTGCCAAAAAAATAAATTTCCATTTAATTTTTATTTTTAATTACTGTACAATTTTTAAAATGCCAGAAGTTTAACTGGATCATAATTTGAAAATGATAAAATTTAATGACCCAACTAGTAGCTAAGAACAATAGTGATAATACATTTCATATTGAAGACATATTTTTACCTTTTCCAGTCTTGGTACGATTACAAATTAAGATGGGAACCAAAGGAGTACGGAGGAGTACATATGCTCCATGTCCCATCAGATCATATCTGGAGGCCTGATATAGTATTATATAATAAGTAAGTATTTTTTTTAATATCTAGTTTATATTATACAATAATAATAATATTTACTAATTCTAATTTTTAATTAATATAATATTTGAATTTCTTATAATTAATATGATGTACCCTTTAATCCTTTCTCTCTTACAGTTTCATAGCTTAATCATTTTCAGAATGTGCAGCTATATTCCGCTTTACTTCATTTCATTTTACAAATTCACACAATCGCACTGATTATATTTTGTTTTATTATTTTTTTGTTCTTTTTACAATTTGTTTTAAGATACTTTTTATTTCACTTTCTTTCAGAAAATTATTAATAAAAATAATATATATATATATATATATATATATATATATATATATATATATATATATATATATATATATATATATATATATATATATATACATATACTGAATAACATAATGCTGACCTGTTTTGGTTTTAATTAAACTTTTTACTATTAAAATTTATTTCGTCAATTGTGTAAGATGAGAAAATTCTAACGGTTTTCGGAAGTTTCTTAAATTCTACTAATCATTAAAAATGTTGGCGCACTGCCAAGAGCATAAAATTAGAGATAAGAGGGGTATAATTTAAAAAAAGCCATTTAAATATCTGCTACTTAAAAATAATTGTAGTAGATAGAGGTTAAATGTAAAAGATAGAGGTTAAATGTAAAAAAAAAAGAAAGTTGGTTGATGCATTTTTGAACTGAGATATTTTAGGACGGAGCAATATGCTTATACGCCAGTTGATTAGGTATCCGGAATAATAAATAAAAACAAATATTTATCAGTAAAAATGATTTTATTGTTTTTCAAAATATTTTCCGCTATGATTCTCCATTTCGATTGAGGTATCTCCAAAATACGTATTTTGAACGCATCAACTGCTTTTTCTGGCATCGAAAATTGTTAAACACGTAGTTTATTTTTCACGGATGGTAGCAAAAAAATCATTATGTGCCAGATTAGGACTGTACGGCGAATGATCCATCTATTCGATTGTGATGGGTCAAATATTGTTTTGTTCGGTCCGATGTGTGACATCTCATCCGGTCCGATGTGTGACATCTCATCCGGTCCGATGTGTGACATTCGTCACCATGACAATTGTCATGGTGACGAATGATCTTGCGTCGCTAGTCCTTTTTTCTAATTTCTTCAAAGACTTATGGTAAACAAAAGGTTGTGTACCAGTCAAAATTGACTATTCTACGATACTTTATATCACTATAGCCACTTTTATCACTATAGCCACATGCCCATTTATCCCCAAAAAAAAAAACAGGCGACTATTTGCTTCGATGTGCTTCTTGCGCGAACAACTTTTGTTGGGTTTGACCATACAGTTAACTGCTGTTTACTTTCGGGCTCATACGCATAGATCCAAGATCGTCGTCACCTATGTAGATGTTATACATGGCTTTTTGAGCGATTGTCAAATTATGCGGAATCCAACGCGCATATATCTTTTTCACAGTTAATGTTCATGTAAAATCTTGGATCTGTTTGTCATACTAATGCCTAGGGATGCCTCAATCTCAAGGTATATCACATGACGACAATCTTGCTGTATTAGTTTGCGCATAGTATCGATGTTTTCTGACACAACAACCGATTTTGGACGATCCTCATTAAATTCGTCCGTGGTCGAACGACCGCTACGATTGAATTTACTAAACCAATGATATATAGTGGTTTTAGATGGTACTTCATCGCTAAAAGTTGAAGTGAGTTGATCGATGTGCTGTTGTTGAGATAATCCACATCGAAAGGACTTTCGACGACGTGGATCATCAACCGAAAATTCTCAAGTTATTGTTATCTCAATCTCTCAATATTGTTATCTCAAAGTTATTCCATTTTTTGACAAAGATGAAATTTTCAAGTCACTAAACAACACAAATAGCATCTGTATGACAAAACGTTGTGAGTACGTATACAGCCAACAATGTAAATTTTTACAATGTATGCCATATATCACATGGTGCCTAGCGACATCATTGGTGCCAATTCCGGATACAAATATCGCAACCCTCGTATAAAAGATCAAGATTAATGATATTTTTTATTATAAATGAAAATTATTATTTAAGGCCTTGAAAAATATTATTTTAAGCCTTTGATAAGGTATGGAATGATGGACCTGTCTGTAGACTTAAGTCATACCTAAGAGACTTTTAGTTAAGCACTTTTATTACAATATTACTTTTTATACAAATTATTTACAATCAATGACAGGCTAGTGTTTTACTACCAGAGTATTAACAGTTGCCACATCTACACACGATACTGCGATCATGGCTTCAAATACCAATCTATTAACGACGTCAAAAAAAACTTTAAATAAAATTCTGGCTTAAAAAATGGAAACTAAAAACTAATAAAACAAAATCCGTACACGTCACCTTTACTTGCACACCAGTCGCCATTTACCAAGAGCTAAAGACACAAAATATTTCGGTATACATTTGGACAGAAGTTAACTTCACAAAGCATCACTTCACTAAACGTAAACAACTCGGATTAAATTTAAGAAAGATGTATTGGCTTATTGGACGAAAATCTGGAATTAACTCTGGACAATTAAATATTACTTTACAAAGTTATACTTAAGCCAGTTTTGACATTCAACTATGGGGGGATCCAGAGCAGACTCTAGCTTTGAAATTCCCCGGAAATTTCAGAATAAAATAATGCGTATAATCGTAGATGCTTCCAGATACTAGTATTACGTGATATATAAAAATTTGAACTCATTCATATCCTCTTAAAAAATTCAAGCCTATAATGGATATAAAAATACCTTGGATTATAATTAAATTTGCAGCTGGATTCCTGAATTAATTAATAGTAAGCTAGTTAAACAGCAGGCTTATTACTCGTACAGATAGATTGCTGTATTTCTAACACTAATAATAAAAAAATAGAGTTAAAATTTCGAAAGGCAGCGTTTACTTTAAACAAACATTTAAGATAACTACCTTAATCAACAATTTATTGAGGAAATAATATTATTCGATGAATTAATTAGTCATTAGAATTAAAATATCTCACGTATGCTGTGGCCAAAACCATTTATTGCTCTTGAATGGCTTTAAAGCCTGTTATAGACCCATGTCGGTACGAATTACTACGAATTAGCACTTGTCGATGTCTACCTAATGTTCGCTGGATCTCACTAATTGAATCGATTTTCTATTTCAACTAAACATTAATCAAATTTACATACTCGCGTAACTAAGCCAATGATTTCCATGCACTATAAACACAATTTGATTTCGGTTAAATCTTGATCAGATCCGTATGAATTATTACCCATTGGCATATTGCTTATGAAACGTTCCTGATATAAAATGAAATTTAGTTTACAAAATCTAAATAAATTTTGGAATTTAAAAAAATCTATGCACAATGTCACTAAATAACCGTTATTAAATTAAGATCGGGTAAATTGTAATATTACATTAGGGTGCAAGGAAAATAACTTTCGAAAATTTACGAAAATTTTGGAAATCAAGTAAAATTTTCGCAAATTATGAAATGATTTTTTAGATTTCGAACAAAAAGTTTCCTGTATATATATATAGCGTGTCGCATTTAAGATCAAGACTCCCCCATCATACAGATTGATGGGTCAAATTTTTTAATATACTCAACTGAAATCTGAACTTTAAACTCAACTTACTACGAATTCACAAACAGGGTTATTAGGGTTAGGGTTATTTTGCTTCACGTTGGAGATATCAGAAAAAGTTATTAAAAAAGTTCTTCAGAATAGTATTTTAACCCCACATACCGAATTTTATGACAAAATTCGCATTTATAATTTTTTCATTATTTTGGTCTATATCCAAAATTATTACAAGTTTATTTTTCAGTTTGATAATTAGTGTGTAATGGAAAATAAAAACTTGAAACATTGTCAATTTAATAGTGTCATGTATTCAAATACTTCAGTAAAATAAATAGCACTTACAAAGGAAGAATTATTTGATCTTATTCAATAATATTTATAATACAAATAATTTACTATCAAATAGGATCTCTCTCAACTAGTCCTCCGTCTATTCGAATACATTTTTCGATTCTTTTACGATGCTATTTAGCTACCCTTTTAAGTTCCGGGATGTTGATTTCTTGACTGGCTTGCCTTATTTTGCCATTTCCCAAAAATAGTAATCAAGAGGTGTAATATAGGGAGACCTCGGAGGCCGCAGTTCAAAAGAACTCTATCTTCATATCCAGGAAAATTTTTGGTTCTACCATTAACGAATAATCCTTGAATTGTGGATGGATATATGGACATATCCTATCGCACATTAAGAGGAAGATTTTCATTTTCAAAATCTCAAAATTCCTCCTCCAGGTAGTTAACTAAACGACCAGCATTTAATGATTGAACGATTAAAGAAAAAAGGACCAATTATTCGATTTCCTAAAATCCTACACGAAACATTGACTTTCTGAGAATATTGGCCTTTACAATTTATAACCCATCATTTTATTATCACCTTCTTTCAATCTACGTACGAACTTCGGTTTATATGGCTTGCTTTTGCGAGGAACGAAACATTTTCTGATTTTATCCTTGCTAATATTCAGTTGAGACGATAAATCTAGAAGGCTCATGGATGCGGCTGTATTCGACAAGGTTGACCTTTTTGATAGATTTTAATAACACTGCCAGTTTCATTGAAAAAAGCATTTACCGGCTGCTTTTCTATGAGCAATGGGAGCACTCTGCAGCAAATTTGTGCTACTGCGAGCAAAATCACCAAACAACCGGATTATTTCGATTTTTTCTCTTAAAGTCAATGGTATTTTAATTATGTGATCACTGACTAGAACTTAACGCAATAAACTTAAAGTTTAATCTGACTGTCATTTAACACTAGTGTCAAATTATTACTTTCCATGGCACATTAATTATCAAATTAAAAAATAAACTTGTAGTTATTACGTGCATACACCAATAAAAAAATTAAAATGCGAATTTTGCCATGAAACTCAGTATGTGGGGTTAAAATAATGTTCTGAACAACTTTTTCTAATATAATTTTCTAACATCTAACGCGAAGGGAAATATCGAAAATTAAAAAATGTAACCAATCAAACCTGTATGACTATGCAAAAATTCAAATCTGTATTCCGTCAAATAGCGAAAATATGGGGTATCTTAAATACGACACAGTGTGTGACAAAGAACAAAAAGTACTTGACTTATGGAAAAATGAAGAAGTAATCCTTTTACATAAAAAAGGAGCACAGGATTTAAAGAACAACCGTCCAATAAGCCCCCTATCAGTAATATACAAAATTTTCAACCAACGCACAACCAAGAAGACAAGCAGTATTCCGAAGTGGATTCAGTTCAATGGATCACATCCAGGTTGTACAGCAGGCCATAGAAAGGCACAACGACTACGAAAAAGCATTTGACTTAATCTCAAAGCAGGTCATAATGGATGCATTGCTTAGCCAGGGGGTAGACAAAGCATACGTAAACGTATTAGGATTCAGCGACAATTCACCTTGAGTAGAAATTAATGTAGAGCGAGGTGTAAGGCAGGGTTAGGCAATATCGCCTATTCTTTTCTCTGCTTGCCTTGATTTATTCCGTAATCTGAATTGTTGTCCTTTCACAAGGCCCAGAGGAGCTGCAAAGACGCATACAAGAGCTACAAAGGAGTGGGGAACAATTTGGCTTAACAATTAACCTGAAAAGATTCAGGTTATGTTCAATACATTCGATGAAGACAGAATAATTTCAGTTTTAGGAAGGGATTTGGAGATCGTGGAACCTTTATATACCTTGGACAGATGGAAGTGGATACTGCCCGAGAGGTGGAACGGCATGTTAAATGAAGCTGGTAGGCATTTAGCAGGCTCAATATAGTGTTTAAGAGCAAATTCACACTTTGCCTGAAATGAAAAGTTTTCGTGCATCAGTGCCTCCTGCCCGTCATTACATACGGAAGTGAAACCTGGACACTCACGTCGCAATCAGTTCAGAAATTTCGGGTAGCACAGAGGGGAATGGAAACCTATATGCTTGGTATTACAAGACGAGACAGAAAGTCCTTCCTTGTGTGGGTCCTTTATCGGGTAACACACGAAAATGTGCGACATCATAGGAAGAGTAAAGCAATTGAAATGGAGATGGGCAGGCCATAAAGTGAGACGATGGGACGATAGACGGATCAACGTAATCCTAGAGTGGATACCGCTTGATCGCAAACGTCCAAAAGAAGACCGAAAGCACGATGGACTAGTGACATCGTAAGTATATTGGACTCGAGTGGCAAAGGAAAGCCCAGGACCGTGAACCTTGGAAGCATGCTAAATAGGTCTTCATGCTGCAGTGGATCGACACAGGCTGATGATGATGATGATATTTTTATAGTTATTTATTTCATACGTTTCAGCATAAATTTGGGTTGTTTTGTTACAATATAAAGGAAAACTTAAACAGTCGTTATTGTCATTCAATGTTAAAGTTGTAATTACTAGCTCTCATTTTTCGCACCATAATGCGTCACGTGGCATTAAAAAAAATTAATTAATTTATTAAATTAAATGTTCAAAATGTCCACCATTTGAGCCCATTCAAGCCTAGCACTGCTTTAACCATTTTTCCCGAACACGTTGAAAAAGTCCTGAAATTTTTCTTATCTGGTCGGCAACATCAAAAATATCTTGTGGTAAATCATTTGTATTGCTTATTTTAGATATTCAGGAACAGAATAAATTTTTGGCTTTAAATGGAACTTAAATGTATGCACCGAAGCACACTGAAAACATTTTTGTCGCTATTTTGAAATAATATTCTTTAGCGTGGCGATCATATTCCGGCAACGTTGTCACATCGGTTTCGACTGATATATGGCGTGATTCTTAATTTAAAAAAATGTTATTACAATGTTCATTAGTTTATTTGTAGTTTATTCGTTAAGTAATAACCAATTAATATTTATTTAAAGTGTTAATTCATGTAATAGTTTTTCGATTGGTGATTTTTGTCGTACGAGGGTTGCTATTTATGTATCTGGAATTGGCAACAATGGAGTTATTAGGCGCCATTTGCCATATACATCGTAAAGTTTAACATTGTCGACAGTATACATACTCAGAACGTTTTGTTGTAAGGAAGCTCTTTGTGTTATTTAGTGACTTGAAAACTTCATATCAGTCAAAAAATTGATCGATCAACTCACTTCGACTTTTGACGATGAAGCACCATCTAAAACCACTGTATATTACTAATTTAATGATTTCAATAGTGGCTGTCGTTGGCTCACGGACGAATTTAAAGAAGGTCGTCCAAAATCGGTTGTTGTGCATACACAAGATTTTACATGATCATTTAGCAGTGAAAAAGATTTGTGCGCATTGGATTCCGTATAGTTTGATTATCGCTCAAAAAGAGATGGTATCGATTGGTGCAAAGAGATGTTTAAAACATATAATCGTAGCCGTGAATAACATCTACATAGGTGACGATCTTGGATCTATGCATATGAGGCCGAAAGTAAATACCAGTCGACTATATGGGTTTTTCAAAATGAGCCAAGCCCCACAAATGTTGATCGCACAAGAAGCACTTTGAAGCTAAAGGTCTTTTTTTGCGATAAATGGGCATGTTGCCACAGTGCTACTAGAAAATCATACAACGATTAATTCCAAATGCTACGCAACTATTTGTTTTTTAAAAGTCGTTGAAAAAATTAGAATAAACAATCAGCCAACATAAATAGCAACCCTCGTACCAAAAAAAAAGGTTTGTTATTTGCAAAATCCGAAAGGCGGAAATGGGCAATATAAACATAAACAAATTATAAATAAGGTTTTTGTGAATAAGGAATTCATTTAAAAAAGCAGATAATTGATGTTCAATGAAACTACAAACTGCACAACGCTGTGCATGCGTTGAATATTATCTCTCTATGTTATCACGACAGTTTCTTTTCTACTTGGAGGTTTAATTTTTAGTACTCAAATAGTTTCTTTAAATTTCTTTAACCCATAAAGCACAAGTACCGCATCAATATAGTTAATACCAAAATGACAAAGAAAAAACGTTGAACTGTCACAATATAATCATTATTTTTGTGATACACCTTAACTTCTTTATATCCTTCTTATATTTCCGGTCTTTTTGGACTACTTCTCCAGCCTTCTCTTTCTTTGGCTTCCTCGGTTGCATTCGAGATATGAAAAACTTAGATCTTTAAATTTAGCATGTCCATCTTTTTGAAGGTCTGCTGCGTTATCTAGAATTTTCCAGTCGTTCATGCAGCACAAGTCTTTCTAGGTTTATGTGTTTTCTGTGTTCAATTTGGCCGAAAAATCTTAGTATTCATTCATGAATAATTCGGGACAGCCTTTCGAATTAATTAATTTGTTAACTAATTGATGCATTTGTTCATTGTATGCCGTCCATGGAATGTGATAGACTCGTCTACAACACCAAAGTACAAAAGAATCAATGCGTTTGAAATGTTGTTATTTTACTGTCCATATTTCAGTGAGATATAGCAAGACAAAAAACTGATGTTTTTAGCATTTATTTCGTTGCGTTCTGTGTTATGTTCCTATCTCTCTAGATCTCTGCACATTTTGCATTATATTTCTTGCTATTTCGCACCGTCTTCTGATCTCGTGAGTGTTAACGCTCTCATTCGGTATTAAAGTCCCAAGATAGACGAATTGCCTCACCACCTAAAATTGTCTTATGTTGGGTATGTTGTTGTTTTGTCAGTCGATAATCATTATTTTCGCTTTCTCATTGTTTATTTCTTGTCCTTTATTATTTTGATAATTAAGGTCAGTTCCTCGGCCGATCTCGTAATCAATGTAGTGTCATCAGTATAACATAACTTAAGTTAGTAATTTTAATGCCACCGAGAGCCCTACGCATGATATATTCATCATAAATGCTGAATATAATTAGCGATATAACGCATCCTTGTCTAATTCCTTTATTGAAGCAAAACTCTTTGAATATTCGATCTTTAATTTTCACCACTCATCTGTTTTGTTTTCGTAGAGATGGCAAATGACCGTATAGACGATCTGATACTCCCATTTTATACAGAATTTGCAATAATTTCTCCCATTTTAGGTTGTCAAAGGCCTTCCTATATTCAAGGAAACAGAGGTATACAGGTTAAACTTGTCTCAGAGAAGTAAATCGTCTTGTATTCCTTACCAGCAAACACCTATTTGGTATCACTGATTCATGTTTACTAATGCTATAACACTAAAAAACCGTTAAAGTCGTCGCTTTGTTTTTAAGAGTCAACATAGAAATTAAACATAGAAAATTATCCGTTTTTTTAACGTACTCGGTAAATTTTATCATTACAAATGTACAAGAAATGCTAGCGAAATTTCTGGTGGTGAAAACTTAAATGTGGCAATACATCATGTGTGTATTCATTCAAATATGCTGCGGCTGGTTATGTGGATATTCCAACCAGACGCTTTCTCCATTAGACCGACAATGTATTACCCTGTTTGTGGTTTAATAACATACATTATTCTTCAATAATACTATAACAGCATGCATCTTTTCCTGTCCTATACGAGTACACGCCTTCAGGGCAAATTACTTGAATTTATTTATATATGGCTTCTTATTCCCACTGGCAAAATAATCTGACATTATTAAATCTAAAGAAATAATCAACTATAATGCACACGGGATTTAATCAGGACATTTGTTTCTTTGCAAGTTTTACTCGAAATTTATTTCAATAGAATACCCAAACAATGGGTTGTTGTTTATTGTCAAGTTGTTATTTACATAAAACATAAGTTCAGAAAATTATTGAAAGAATCTTCGACTTTTCAAAAGGATCAGAACACAAAGAAATGTATGGTAATACCATTTGATGCCCAATTAACAAGAGAGCTAGACAAAATTAAAAAAAAGTGGACATTAAGGTTGTGAACAAACCATATAATAAATTAAGACAAGTTCTGGGTAATCCAAAGGATAAAGTAGAGCCACATGAAAAGTTGGGGATTTACAAAGTTAGTTGTTAAGACTGTGATCGAAGGTATATTGAGCAAACAAAAGATCAATATTGACAAGATATAAAAAACATATTGCCCACATTAGATATGGGAGAAATGAAAAATCTTGCGTTGCCCAACATGCAATCGAACACGACCACAGTATAGATAGTAATTTCAGGCTAATTAAAAGTGTTAATAATAATAGGGCTTTGGATGCATATGATAGCATTCTAATAGAAAAATGTAAGAAAATCATGAACCGAGATAAAGGACCGATTCCTTTCAGTCAACTTTTTCAATTATTAAAGTAAGGCTTAGTACACTTCACGGTTCATGGTTTTTTACACGCCTCGTTAGGTATGGTTTTCATATAAATAGAACATAGCTTAGTTTTAGAATTAGATTAAATCATCTCCTGATGATGCTAACATGGTTAGCGAAACATGAGTCGAGCAGTTCAAAAAAAGTGATTTATTAGTTATTATTAGTGGTAAATTAGTATTAGTAGGTAGATTAGTATTTAGTGGTAAATTTCTTCAAGTTTAGTGTTTCACACCAAAGGTTCCAATACAAGAATTGATGTTATTTACCTGTTTTTTTATGATTAGATATAATAATGAGGCCTCCCGTATATAACAGTTCTTATTATTATTTTTGTTAAGTTCTATAATCGATATCAATGATATTACTTCTTTTTATATATTTATTTTAATTTTTTTGTCGATGAATTTTAATACATCGTTGTTCCACACCTCTAGCTATAGTTAAATGTTCTGATCAGCTTTTCTTCTTCCTATTCCATTAGTCAATGTCTCGTTTGCAGCCATTTATGTCAAAGCATTTTGTATATTTGTTCACAATATGCCAAAAATCTGTAAACAGCTTTTCTAGATCAATTACAACAAGTCGGCCGAATTTAGAAATTGTCGACTTATTAACTTTTTATTAATTGAAAATAGGAGGGCTGCATGATAAGTACCTGGCTTAGGCGAGAGATGGCGCTGCTAGTAGTTAAAAAGTGATATTTTTCGTAAATATAACCTTCCACAACAATACTGTCTAACCCTCAAGACGCTGCGTGGTTTACTTTGTGAATGGCAGCCAGTTAAATAATAGAACAACTTTTGTGATTTTGTGTGCAGCAATGGAAAAAATTGAATATTTAGCAGTGAAAAAATATGTGTTTTTGAAAATAAATAATAAGATAAAGAAAATAAATAATAAGATTAAAACGCAGTTCAGCGAAGTTTATGGGACTCTGCACATTCGTTATCAATCATAAAATATTGAACAGCTGAATTCAAACGTGGTCGTACAAGCATTTTTGATGAAAATCATCCAGGTCGTCGTAATATGGTTACCACTTCAAAAATTGAAAAAATGCACGATATAGTGATAAACGATCGAAGAGTGAAAGAGCGTGAGATTGCTGAGACTATCGGTATTTCAATTCAACGGGTACAGAAGATTTTAACAACAGATTTGGATATGAAAAAGCTTTCTGCAAAATGGATTCCGCAATTGCTTATAATTGAGAATAAACACACACGTTTGCCAACTTCAGAAGAATGTTTAGCGATGTATTTTTTAGAAAGGATAAAAGAGATAGAAAAACGTTGAACTGGATCACTTTGAAAGGTGATAAGTTGAAAAATAAAATAAATTTTACACAAAAAAATGTTTTTTTTTCTCGTCAAGGCCAGGTATATACAACCATCGCATATTTTCAACTTTTTAATTAATACAATGTAGGTATATGTATATATATATATATATATATATATATATATATATATATATATATATATATATATATATATATATATATATATATATATATATATACAATTGAAAAGTTCTCGACTTGACACCGAGATGCACAAGTATAACTTAATAACTATGATATTTGTCAAGTAGTATTTATTAGATTGCGAAGTTTTGGACGCTTGCGTTTAGTTTATTTGTTACCTTTGAGAAAAGCCCACAATTTTCTGTAAAATTTTGAATATTGTTCACAAAAATCGTCACAACCGACAAAATGGTCACAAAAATTTAGAATGTCCTATTTAATGACCGTCAACTGAAGGATGTAAGCCTGTTGACATTATATCTCAATAGACCTTAACCACTAGATTTACATGAAAAAGTTTTCTGCTCGATAGGTGGTGCTTTTATTAACAATCGACCAAAGAAAGCGAAAATGGTTCCATCGCAATCGGGTATTAACAAAAAATCTACTGTTATATGAAATGTTCCCAAAATCTCTAATTTTTCAAAAATCATGCCTCGGAAACTAAAAGATATAAAGCATTTTTGCTGCCAGGTTATTGATGCTCTTGGATTGATGTGTCAAATATCCGAGTGAGTCAATATTCGCCAGTTCTATTTTATGGGTACCATAGAGAACTTTCCCAAAACCGATAATCAGCCAATTTTCGCGAAAAATAAACTATTACAGAAAATAATAGGAAATAAACGAAAAAAAAAAACGGTTTTCGAGTTATTGAAGGAGGTAGTTCGAAGTGTTATATATCCGAAAATATTCCGAAAAGAAGTTTTGCATTTTTGATCAAATATTTTTTAAAGACACCCCATTTAAAAATAATGGGCAATCGAATAGAGACAATGGCAGTTCCGTATATTCAACGGTTTTCGAGATATTATACAAAATACAAATAATAATATACAAAATCAAACTATTTTCAATCATTCCTTAACTATGTAGCCACGTACAAAACCCATAGCTACGGTTTTCTAGGATTATCGAGGCGTGGTATTCAAATATAATCTGGCAAATGGCATGACCATCATCGGGAAGCATTGTGCTTTACTACTGATTAAGTTGAAAAGTGTTCGTCAGGCAAGGGATCCACATTTAGCCCCAAAGAAATTGGTCTTTGAACATCTGCACACACGTTTCCGTTTTTTTTGTACAAATCTTCATGACCACGACAAAGGAAAGTATTTTCCGTTAGAGGCGCATCAGCATCTAAGGCTATTTAGCGACTGGACCTATAGCTTAACGTGGGTTCCGAACGACGGTCATCAGCTACCGACAAACGCAGGCCAGCAGCCCCCTCAGGCTATCAGCCCTTGGTTATGTGCCTACCCACAAGTCTATCAAGAAGCCTACCAACTGGCGAGTGACCAACGTCGAACACTTCTCAGAAGGCATCCGGCTTTACCCAGCTTTTAACTGGCGTGACTGAGGGGTAATTCGTTGTCGGATTTTACACTCTTGCCCAGAAACAATTACAGACATTTAGGTGTGGATATGTGTGGGCGTGTATGAGTGTGTACATGGGTGTATATAATTGTGTGTGTAGGGTAGGAAGTAAGACGGACAGAAGAATTAAAGAAAAATACCCATCCGAGCGCTGGAATGGAATCAGCTACCTTTGGATTGCCAGGCAGACGACTAACCCACCAGACCACCGGAGCCGGCATGACCACGTCATATTTAACACCCAGCGATTAGTGACCTTTCCAAATCTTGAAAAAATATTATGAAGATTTACTCGCGATTAAATCGCACTATATTGACTGTATTAAAAAATTGGAGAACATCGTTGATCTAAATGTATTGAATTGCAATCTGGCTACGTTGGATAAAATATTCTCAAAAATCCTGAATTTTCTTTGTCAGATCGTGAACTTTTCGAATGACTCTTGTAGTGACATTTATAACTCTAAACTAAAAACAATTGGTAGTGACATTTTATTTCAGTTGATTTCACCTAGAGAAATTGACTTAAAGCATAACAAATTGACTGACTTCAAAAGCTTCGGAAACATTCATGTCGTGATAATGATTTCTATCGATGTCAAAGAGCGCATCCGCTTTTTATGCAGCATTGCCTACTGCACCGGCCCCAGCAAAATAAATCACCGTCCGGAAACGGAAAGTTTTTACAGTTGTCGCTAATATTCCGCGGTCGTAGACTCGGCACATTCGTCAGAATTAAAATGACAGTCGGACGAGTCGTAACTTTATATTCCCGAGCCAGGAATAAAGCAATCCAATTCAACTTGTAGGTCGTGTTGTGTCAGGATGTTGACGTTTTTAATTCGTAAGAACATTGAGTTGAATTCATAACGTTTTACAGATATATGGGAAATGTTCAGAAATTATTCACCTGAGACATTTAAAACATTTATTTTTTGAAACATCATTTCCAGGATGGTTATACAGAAAAATATGTTTGTATAAAGTTATTTGAGAATCGTAAAATGTATGTTCCCAAAAAATCGATTTTATTTTGGAATGGCATCGATTGATATCTGATCCGCCGCCTGATCTTGAGAAGAAATGGTGGTCAGCACGACAGATAACTTTTAAAAGAGGGTCCGCATGTATATACAATAAAAGCGACGTTATGTTTTCAATATAGTCTTCTTTAGTTAAATTATCAATTTATTCTTATCAAATAACCAATATATGAAAGCTGCTATATAAAATAGCCAATATATGAGAGTGAAGAACAAACGCAGGAGATTAGAAACTCTCGATATACAAACAAGTAATGAATATCGGTATACAAACAAGCAATGTATTTAGGGGTCCTAATTAACAATAGATGTGATGTAAGATAAAATTGATCTAAGACAGTCGAAAGGAAATAGTTGTGCTGGGTGGCTACACAGAGTGTTAAAAGCTAGAAATCTATCATGGAAGGTAAAAACGAGGTTATGATTAGAGCGACAATGATATACACTAGCAAGATACCGGATAAGAGACAGCTGAATTAGGTAGCAATATGTAGGTACGTAGCATAGCAGGTAAAGTCCAGAATATTTTATGGAATACTTGGAGCGCACAGAGGTAGTATAGGGATTGTAAGAGGAATAGGATATAAGCATTCCAAAAGAGGAAGACGGATGGAGGGATCAGGGAGAAATTGGAGAGAAGCAGTATGGAGGATATAAGTAGTAAGTAGTAAGAGCTAGGAACCTGGATGAAGCTGGCAAGGAACAGACACAAACGGAAGATAATTTCAAGGCTATAGGCTTATAATGATTTGAATGAAACCGAGAAGTGAGTTAAAACGCAAAGAAAATTCACCCATGCTCCACGTGGGTGATTTGTCATTCCTTTAGCTACCAGAACGCCAGTAAATGTTTCGCAAGACTGATTTCAGGCCTTAAGCCGCCATAAAATAATAAAGCCATTTTTACCAATTCATTTATATTTATTCTTATTGTTTACAAATCTTATATTTTTAATGTAACTCATTGACCATCACATACTACCATACATCCTAAAACATATTAATATCTTAGTGATGTATGAACTTAGGGGGTCTTTCTCAGTTCTCCTTGTTTCTTATTTTATCTAATATACTTTTCTACTATTATTATTATTCACGTATGTGCCCTGGTGGACCACGCGGAGTACAATTAGACGCCTTTGTTGTTGTTAGCCTTCCTTTGAGCCCATACTAATTTCATTTTTTCGCTATGAGCTTTTTTCCTTTCGTCAGACCAAGTTGTTCCAGTCTTCCTACATTTTTCTCTCTGGCCAACCTTCCAAACGCTAACCTTGTGTCTGAAACAGCCTCTATCCTGAATTTCACTTTGTGTAATATTTGCTGATCTTAGGTCCTCTTTAATTGCAGCAATCCATTTAATTATTTCTACTTTAGCTCTACTCCTATTTTCATAAAATTCGACTATTTGTCTAGTTAGCCTACCCGGATTCATCCGTTTGATGTGTCCGTAAAACTTAAGTCTTCTTTTTCTCATATCGCTATGTATATCTGTGTATTGTTTGATTTCTTGGTTTTCTCGAAGTCGGTATGTTGTGCTATTTATTTGTTTGGGGCCTAGGATTTTTCTTATGATTTTTCTTTCCTTCTTTTCAATGTCCTCGATGTCCCTCTTTCTATTCAAAATGAGCGTTTCTGCAGTATATAGACATTCTGGCTTAATAACCGTGTTGTAATGTCTCAGTTTTGTGTTTTTAGATAGGCATTTTTTGTTGTAAATATTTTGTGTAAGTCTCAATGCCGTTTCCATTTTTTGACACCTACCCTTATTGGCAGCTTTTTCCAACCCATTTTCCATGATTATTTCACCCAAATATTTGAATTGAAAGACTCGTCTGATGTTACCATATTTCGTTTTTAGAAATGGTGTTCTTAGTCTGTTGCAGGTCATGTATTCTGTCTTTTCAAAGAAAATTTGGAGTCCTACCTTTTCTGCTGTTTCTTTTAGGATTTCAATCTGTTTCTGTGCCGTTAATACATCTCGAGCTAAAATTGCTAGATCATCAGCAAATGCCAGACAATCAATTTTGATGTTGGTTCTCCCCAGTTTAATGGGCTGGTCAATATTCAGTGCCGACTTTTTTTTCACGCCACTCCTGTATTACTTTTTCTAGAACACAGTTAAATAAGAGTGGCGAGAGTCCATCCCCTTGTCTCACACCAGTTTTAATTTCGAAGGGCTCTGAGATGTCACCCATGAATTTAACTTTTGACCTCGTGTTAGTTAACGTTGCTTTAATAATTGCCAGCGTTTTCAGATCTAGTCCTTGTTCTTTCAAGATTCGGAATAAAGATTCGCGGTCAATAGAATCATATGCTTTTTTGAAATCCACAAATATACAGACGAGATTTTTATTGTACAGTTTTTGATGTCTTAGAATCAACTTTAGATTCAGGACCTGTTCAGGGCAGGATCTGCCCGGTCGAAAACCTCTACAGGATCTACCCGGTCTTGTAACAAACTGGGAGAAGAGATATTCCTCTATAGTTGTTTACATCCGTTCTATCTCCCTTCTTATGTAGTGGATGGATTAGAGCATCTTTCCAGTCTTCCGGAATCCGTTCGGTTCGCCAAACTTCTTGTAAAATTTTGGTTATTTCCTTGATTGTACCTGGACCAACGGATTTCAAAAGTTTAGCAGTGATTCCATCTTCACCAGAAGCTTTGTTATTTTTAAGCCGCTTGATTTGCCTAATTATTTCCTCTTCATTCGGTGGTAATGAATTTGAGTTTGTTTGTTTAGGGTTTAGTGTTGGTAATTTGTTTAAGGGCTCAGGACCGTTTAGTATTTGTTCAAAATATTTCGCAAGTTCCTTGCAATTGTCTTGGTTATTTAGAGCTAATTGTCCGTTTTCCTTTTGAAAGCATAGGCTCTGCGGTTGATAGCCTGTTAATTTAGTTATAAATGTTTTGTAAAAGTTTCGGGTGTTATTTTTTTGGAAATCTATTTCTATTTCATTAAGTTGATTGTTTTCATATTTTCTTTTAGTTTGTCTAATTAGCTTCGATGTTTCTTTTCTTACTTCCAAAAAGATGTTATAATTTATCGCTGTTTATTGACTGTTCCAATCTTTGAATGCTTTACTTCGGCTTAATACTGCTTGCTCGCAAACTTCATCCCACCACGGATGTTTTCTACGTTTTTGTAAAGGGACCAACTTTAAGGCTGTTTTAATGATTTTTTGTTTTAATTCTTGCCAGTTCTGCGCAGGTTGTTTATCAAGTTCTTCTGTTAGGGCTGGTTTTATTTTCGTTGGGTCAAACTTTGGTATTAGCAGCCCCTTTTGAATAAGTTTTCGAGGTTTTAAGCTAAGTTTGATTCTAGTTAAGTAGTGATCCGTATCTATATTTGCTCCTTTCCTGACTTGAACATTCAAAATCTCTTTACAATTGGGGTACGAAATGGCAACATGGTCAATTTGAAATTCACCCATATACGTGTTGGGGCACCTCCAGGTCTTTTGTTTTGTTATTTTCTTCTTAAAATGGGTTGACATTATTTTTAGATTAAAGTGCGAACATAGTTCAACCAATCTTCTACCATTATGGTTAGTCCATTTATGAGCGGGAAAACTGCCGACTGTTTTCCTGTACTTTTTTTCTTTCCCTAGCTGGGCGTTGAAATCACCCAATAGGATTTTTACATGGTTAGAGTTAGAGTTTACACTTTTAGGTTAGAGTTTTACACTTTTCTACTATACTATAATAAAAAAACCAGATCAATATAACTATTTTTTGTTTAAGCTGGTATGAGGGTCCTTGACAGTTGAGTTTTATATCATTTCGCATGTTGTGTTAAAAAATCTACCGTCTTTTATAACCATTAAAAACAAACATTTAAAGCAAATAATTTGCATTAAATTTAATCCGAAAACGAAATTTCTTATATTGATACATTAAAAATTTAAAAAAATTGTTACTGCGATGAGTCTTGTCAAAACAATTTTTTGTGGTGCAAGGACTATGGTAATGATGGTAGAAAAGTTTGTGTTTATTTAAAAAGTTTCCTTACTTTTAGGCATTTTCTAAATGTGAGATTATTAAAAAACAAAGATTATTAAAAAGTCATTTTTTAGTTTTCGTAACTGCATTAATCAAAAAACTCAAAGACTTTTCCGCTCTATTGAAACACGAAATTTCTTAAATTTATTTGAGAATTTATTTATAAGCACTTTATTTATAAGCACTTTTTCCTTCATTTTAAATCTGCTCGTTTATATTAATTTTCACTTTAAGAAGAAACTGTAATATGTAACAAAGAGGTAATTTTCTAGAATAAATCACAGTTATGCTTTGTAATAATTTGTTGTACATGTCTAGGGATGTATAAAATATTGTTGTTTCTTGTTTTAATGCTTATATCCCAAAAATTAGTCGATATATGTATCAGCACATTTCTCAGTGATTTTTGCTTCATCAGTGGTGCTTTATAAGCGATGGAGATAGTACATACTGCCAAAACATACTGTTATTATCAATATTTGGCAATTTGGAACAGTCCCAGATGCCAGATTCGATAAATAAATGTCTGTAACCGTATAAATAAAATGAATACATATAAACTGTTTTATTTTATATTAATGAACATAGTAGAAACTTTGCAGAAGAATATTTACTGTTTTAGTTTGATCTTAGTAGCTAATATTTTTCACATACATGTTTCACATACATTTTTTCAAATGATGCATTTACATTATTTCAGTTAAACAGGCAGTATACATTTTATATTCAACATGGTTATTATTTGAAATTCGTAGAACCAATGCTGCCATCTACCTGGTACTTGGATAAATAGCTTGCTCTCTCATTGTTGATATAGGAGGTGACAAGTAATGAACTAATTTCAGTATCTGATATAGGAGAGGAATGAGCGAGTTTCGATATTAAATTTTCCGCGCGTCTCTTGGATATGGGTGGAACGATTAACTTCACTGTATTTGCAGCATTATTGCATTAATACTCCGAGATTAATTAAACGGAGTACAACTTCCGTTTGCTGTTAAGACGTATTACAAAAATAATGATTGTATTATGGCTGCTCAGCGATTTATCTGTTGCCTTTTCAATATTAATCATAATGATCCGATAACGCATGGGTTAAAAACTTTGAAGAAACAGATTCCACAGTGAATAATAATGAGAACTAGAGCTTGGTAAATACAGAGGTAGTCAAAGCCATAATATACTCTAATTGCAATATAGTCTTCAAAACAGTTCTTCTATATAATGTCTGAATGATTGTGGCGTGTTCATATATTTTTTTTTAATTTGGGTTTTTCGCCACGATCTAAAACTCAAGAAATAACAAAAATATCTGTTCTTATGTAAATGAAGAATCACTGGATAAAAACAAAAAACCAAACGGATACAGATTTGTCAGTGATTCCTTTTTTGGTTTTTTTTTGCCTAACGAACAAAATTTTAAAAATATAAAGATGTTCTAAAAAGATATACAAACTTTTAATGGTAACGTTTCGGGAAGTATTCTCCTCCCATTTTTAAAACGAATCTAAAAATAAATTATATTAATTTCTATAAATTCTGAAAAAATAGGAAATAAATATTTTTTTTTGTATATGTGTATGATACTTACATTCACAATTAGTTTTTAATGATAATGACATACTATCAAAAAATTATCTATAAGTGAGGTTTAGCGTGTGATTGAGATTGTTTATTGAAATTCTTAAATGTTTTTAATTGTATTCTTTAGAATCGGGAACAATATTGAATTTAAATCTACCGAAGGCATAGCAATACAGTTATTTTTATTTAAATTAATTATAACGGTTTCTTTTAATCTTTTGTATTTTGTTACCGATTCTTTTAATACCGTTTTCCGAATTATTCCAATTGATTTTATGGCCCGATTCCCATGCGTGTTGGCAAATTCTAGATTTATTTAAATCGCCCTTTCTAAGAAGGTTTTTCTTTTATTCTAACATCTAACGGTCTAGATGTCTCACCTATATAGAATTTGCCACATTCGCAGGGAATTTTATAAACCACATTTTTGGTGTTTTGTTGTGTGTTGTTTAGTTTAGGTCAATGGAGATCTAAGAGTATTTTTTGTTTTAAATGTCGTTCTTATGTTGTATTTATCCTATTCTTTTCATTGTGTCAGAAATACCGCGGATATAACGAATTGTGAGGTAAATTGTTTGAGAGTTATTATTATTGTTATTAATAACTTGTCTGTTTTGTCTGGTATCAAAAGTTTTAAACGATTTATCTATAAAATTTTTTGGGTAAATGTTTTTTATTAAAATGTCTTTTATGTCATTCGTTTCTTTTTAAATATACATAAGTAAGGTAAACCTCACCTATATATATTTTTTTGGTAGTATTTCACTGTCATTAAAAACTAATTGTCAATGTAAGTATCATTGACATATACAAAAAAATATATTTACTTCCTATCTTTTCGGAATTTGTAGAAATTAATATAATTTATTTTTAGATTCGTTTTGAAAACGGCAGAAGAATACTTCCCGAAATGTTAACGTTAAAAGTTTGTATATTTTTTTAGAACATTTTTATATTTTTAAAATTTTGTTCGTTAGGCAAATTTATTAAAAAAAAAAATCACTGAGAAATTTGTCTCCGTTTGGTTTTTTGTTTTTACCCAGTGATTCTTTATTTACATAAGAACAGATATTTTTGATATTTTTTGAGTTGTAGATCGTGGCGAAAAACCCAAATAAAGAAAAAATATAGTTCTTCTAGAAACTTAAAAAAGCGTCCACGAAATGTTTTGTTCAATGGATAAAACAGGAGAAAGTTGCATTGCAGGATATCTACTGAATATGGTATTTGAGAACCGGTATATGATGTTTGGTAAAATACTGACGAATAGTAGCTGACTGCAGAATAGAAAGCTGAACATTTTCTTCGAATCGACGAACGCAAATGACGCATAATGCTTAAATAATACAAGGGTTGCCATTTATATATCAGGAATTGGCAACAATGGTTTTGCTAGGCGTAATCTGACATATACATCGTAAAGTCTGACATTGTTGACTGTACAAGTACTACGATTATTTTGTCATACGGACGCTATTTGTGTTGTTTAGTGACTTAAAAATTTCATCTCAATCAAAAAAATTGAATTAACTCCTGAGAATTTTCATGCGATGAATTACGACTTCGACGTCAATTATCTGAACAGTGCATCGATCAACCCACTTCGACTTTTGGCGATGAAGCACCATCTAAAACCACTATATATCACTGGTTTAGTGTGTTAAATCGCGGCCGTTGTTCGCTCACGGACGAATCTAAAGAAAGTCTTCCAAAATCTGTTGTTGTGCCAGAAAACATCGATACCGTACGCGAACTGATAAAGCAAGATCGTCATGTGACTTACCGTGAGTTTGGGGCATCCGTGGATATTAGTATGACAATCATACATAATATTTTACATAAGCATTTAACAGTGAAAAAGATTTGTGCGCGTTGAATTGCGTATAATTTGAAAATCGCTCCAAATAACGCTCGTGTCGATTGGTGCAAAGAATTGTTTAAAAATACAGTCGTGATGCGTCAAAAGCCGTGTACACTACCTACACAGGTGACGAATCTTGGATATATGCGTATGAGCCTCAAAGTAAACCGCAGTCGACTGTATGGGTCTTTCAAAATGAGCTAAACCCAATAAACTTATTTACGCAAGAAGCACTTCTAAGCAAATAACCGCCTGTTTTCTGGGATAAATGAGCATGCGGCTAAAGTGCCACTAGAAAATCATAGAACGATCAATTCTGAACGATACACAACTATTTGTTTGCCAGAAGTCTTCGAAGAAATAAGAAAAAACCAGCGACGTAGAATTATTCTTCATCATGACAACGCGAACTTTCACGAATCGAACCGAGCAACTCAATATTTAACTGGCCAGAACATCGAACTGCTGCATCATTCGCCGTACAGTTCTGATTTGGCACCCAAAGATTTATTTTTGTTCCCGTCCGTAAAGAATAAACAACGTGGACAATGATTTTCGACGCCAGAAGAAGCGGTTGATGCGTTCAAAATGGTTATTTTGGAGATACCTCAATCGGAATAGAAAAAGTGCTATGAAAATTGATTCAAACGTATGCAAAAGTCTATCAATCCTCGTAGGAAATATTTTGAAAAACAACAAAACAATTTTCAATGATAAATATGTTTTTTATTTATTATTCCGGATTTATAAATAACAACCCTCCTATTCATTATTAACTGCATGGCAATTTGGAAGGAACTTTTCGTATACAATGCTACGGTAGCCGAAGAAAACAGATAAGACGAATTTGATTTTTAACCGGTTTTATATGGTTCTTTCGGCGTTCGGTATGTCTCACCATGTCCTTTCAGAATGTCATAATCCAAAAGAAACATGTCTTCAGCAACTTCAATACTACTATGTTTTTCAAAACATAAAATTTTTGAAACAAAATGAGAAAGCACACAAGACAAGGCTACTTGTTCCACAAAATTTATTGAACTCGCCTAAATGATATTGTAGAAATAACTACAAGGTTTCTAATACTTACAATACAAGATTTTTGATTTTGGTGATCTTTTCTTCATTGATTCGCCTTCAACTCTTCAAAAACTGTAACTTTTTTTGACATAGTTTCCTCGCTGTAATACTTTTTATCATTTTTAATTCTTCAGTACAAACATTTTCGTTCCTCAAATGCAATTTAATTTTTTTACTTCCAACAAATTCTTTGCTTTGCTTTCCTTTTAAAAAACCAAGCTAAAATCGACAAAAAATTTTAATAATTACAAAAGGCGTTATAATTTCGAATTTAACAAACAAAATTATATGAAACTTTGAGTCATGCCAACTTACTAAACAAATAGTTGTTTCGGTACATAAAGCGCGCGAATTTTTAAAACAGAAATCACCATTGTTTTTAATTTCGAATTTTTATAATTGTCTTTTTCTTTACTGTACCCTGTACTTAAAACATTTTGAACAAGAGGGTTTTCTAAAACAATAAAAAATATTTAAAATATAGTATTTTATAATATTTTATTATAATTAGGGTTTTGAATAATTTTTTTGTCATAAATGGAAACATCATATATATGTTTTATAACAAAACTATTTCTTGTTTTCTTATAATGAAAAAATTATATCAAATTGAAAATAAATTTTTAAACCTAGTACCGACGACGCGCCGACAGTTCCCGAAAAAAACTCTAGCGCCTGTATCGGGTCTGCTCGGAACAATTCGGAAGTTATACCGAAATTTACTTTCGTGCCCTTTCCGAAAAGACGTTCCGAAAGAATCGGAGTACCGGGCAAATAAAACAATTTATTGATCGTAGTCATTGTTCTATAGGTTTAACCTATATCTTTGATTGCATTTGTTGATTTGCTAGCGATTTGACAATATACCTGCTTTTAATTGTTATTTAGACTTTCGATGCTGTTTTCGACGATATACTCATCTATTTTTAGATAAAGATATGGAGGCTCAAAGGTAAATTCAGAATGAAATATTGAAATTGGATTAAGGTTTCTATTGTTTTTTTGCATCCGTTTTTATAACTTTTATTTATATTATTTATTTGATCTAGGAAAAACACAACCGAGAATAGTAACAATAAAAATACCCTACAGGATCGTCTTTTTTGTAGGATACGAATAATAATATTCAAGAAAGCGCGAATAGATAAGAATAAAATTCGACTACCAATTTGAAAGGAAATTGTATATGAAAAGTCATACTTATGAAAATTTTACAGAATAATATAATTTGTAGGTCGAAGATTATAGAAATTTGTGTGACTAAAAAGCTTTCCACTCAAAAAAAAACAATGTTTGGAAATCTCTGGCTGCTTATGCATTATAGATAGTTAGCAGCTGGATTTATATATATTTGAAAATATTATTAAGTCTAAGGTGGTGGTTTATAAAACATGAAAGGCGTAAAATCGCCATCATTTTAAAAATACTGAAAACCTTAATTAAAGCAATAATGTAGTATGGATGAATTTTTTGGAAAATATTGTTAGTGTGTGTACAGAGCTTAGAGTAGTGGTTTGAAAAATCGCAACAAAAGTATCGCAAACTTCAATGAAAACAATCAAATTATTGTAAAAACAAATATGTATATAATGTTGGGTAGTGATTGTTTTTATTCTGAATTTATTATTAATGTAGTTGACATATTATAATCTACTGTAATATATTATCTATATTATCTTAGTTGGGGAAAGTTTTATTATCTATATTTAACAGTATATTCAAAAACATTGTTTCGCTTCTTGAGGATAAGAATATAGAATTCATTAAACCGCTTTCGGTTAGTTCTGGCATAAATTTATCACAATCTAAGGTTTTATAAGGCAAATGAATTGCTTCTCTACATATTTATGTAAAACGCGTCATTGGAAGAATACGAGAGTTTGATTTTCTCAAACCTAACGCAGTTATTAATCATAATATGTTGCCTTATACAGACTATAATGTTATCATTGCTCTGGCATTAGTGATTTATACAATCACCTATAATATCAGCATAAATTTATTAATATTCATTAAAAAAAAATAGCTAATTACGTTTAGAAAACAAATTAATTTAAAATTATTTTTAAAATTTAACTTGTTTTAATTAAATTATTTTAATTTTTAATTAAAATTCTTTTTAGTTATTATAATAAAAATATAATTTAATATTATAAATATGTGACCACAAAAATATCCACAGCAGGTACATTATCAGAATTACTGAATTTACACATTACCGAATTTAATTAGTAAATAACAATATTTTGTTTTGCACTTAACTAACAATATTTTTGACAGTATATATACAGGTAGGCATAATTACGTGAAAAACACTTTACCATAATAATGTCACAAATTTAGCAGCCAATCGCGGCGCGCCAATCGCGTTCATTGTCACGTGTTTTTTGTTTTTATTTCATAAATTTTAATTAATTTATAATTAGTTGTAAAAAATTCAAATTCTTCGCATCGATTATAAATATTAATTACGATAAAGTTTTAAAATAAAGTAAAAAATTCGATATTTATTTTTATTTAAAAATCCAATTGACGTTATACTTATTCCTGACGAATATTTTCCACAGTGTAATTTCATAACCAAACAATAGCATACCTACAATAGTACAACAAAAGGAACAAAAACCCAAAGCAGAAGAAAAATAACCGCCACACAAAAAAAAACTTCCAAATAAACACATTCCCTGCCTACAATAGAGAAATAATGATTAACTTTCGATGAATCGGCGTTCTTTTGGCGCGCGGCATCGCAACGGTTTTTCTGCCTCTGTCGATCGAAAGACGATCGGAATTACTGGGAAGTCGGTCGGATAAAAAGCCAAGACCAAAAACTTTATCTTATATCTTGATCTTACGGATAATTAATCAAAACCAGGCCATCAACGTCCCACCGATACCACTACATTCATCATTCTTCTGTCGTAAGTTTCCTCTGTGTTAGGTAAGAGCTCATTTTCTATGTTTCTGCTGTTTCTCTCCGGATACAATTTCAAGAACACTCGCAAAAAGGGGAGGGAATTGAGGATTAATTTTTTATTATATATTTATTATTTTGTATTATTGTATTATTATGTATTATTATTTTATCATTTTCTGACTACAATAAATCAATTTGAGGATAATAGATTGGAGAATTTAATTATAATTTAATTTGCAATTAACATAAAGATGACTCAATTGTTTATATCTAGTCCTATCTAATTAGGTTTGAATTTGATATTGACTCATCACTGAGGCTGGAATAATTAGATTTTTGTGACAAATTTGTCTAGATGATGCTATACTAGAATGTTCGATTTATGTTCAGCGGATATATATATATATATATATATATATATATATATATATATATATATATATATATATATATATATATATATATATATATATATATATATATATATATATATACCACTGTTGGTCGCTGGCGTTTAGCGCATGCCTACTTCTTCTGTAATAGCGCCAATCGCATTATTTAATAGCCTCACCTTATGTAAACATTACGTATTTCATGTTCGTGATGATCTCAGGCGTTCTATTGGCATATACCAAAATCAGCATCAATACCCAAGATTAACGTTTTATCAACTAGCCATAAATAATGAGTTTTGCTTTAATAATTCCAATGATGAGTAAAAATAAATCTGGAGAAATGTGTAAACCTCATGTTAAAGGAGAGGGGTATTCGTGAAAGACTTTGTTATAACTTTAGTGTAATTTCTGGATGCAATTACTCTTAAATATATTTTCAATGACTGGTATAGAATTCAGTTGAATATACATGGAACTACATCAGAGATTCATGGGTTTGATTAAGAAAAATGACCAAATACCCCTAGAAAAATGAGGAGGAAGAAGAATATAGATTTAAATCGCATCGACTTCATAACCATTTGGCGGCTTTGTACAATAGTATCATAGTGCATAAAAGAAAAGTCAACAAGGTCAATATAGATAGGAAATTCACATTTATTGGATAGTATTTATTAGATATGGGATCGAGTGAACGTAATAATCAGATTAGATAAGGCACAGCTGATGTAACAAAAATTTACAATGGGTCAATTTTAACATACTATAATAGGTTAGAAATATGTTATACAAATACATATATAACTAGAACGAAAAATGTAATGAGTCTCCCAAGTCATAGACAGTGTCAGAAAATTTGAGAAAATTGAGATAAGTTTGGACAGCCAGCGTTACCCATTGGCCATGTGATGTGCCAAGCGTCAATTGGCCAATATGTGAAGGTGCTGGTGGAAGTTGGCGTTCGCATTGGCCACTTGCCGATGGGTTTTTTTGTTTTATGTCCCACACCAAAGGAACTGATGCTGCCTGGTACACATGCCAAGTCCTCATCCACACATTGGCCACACGGTGTGCTATTGTTTCCCCACATCGAGACGAGAGTTTTTTTCCTCGTTTTATCAGTGATGTTGACATTGACGTACGTATTGACAGATGCGTACGTATATAGCCAATGTTTGGATGTCCACTTGTAATGTGTGAAAGAACAGCCAGCGTTGGATCAAACATTGGCCAATATATGGCGCCGGCTTTATGGGAAGCCTCGGGAAGCCTTGCCACCATTTGAGAGAAATCTTACAATGGCCAATTCAAATGATAAGATCTAGTCTATTTATATAAGAGATGGGTTGATATTTAGAAAAGTTAATTTGAATTAAGATAATTAATAAAATTGCGGCTTGTGATGAAGAGTCTCATCATCGAAAATCATCTACGATAATCCAAAAGGCGTTGATTATTCCTGGAAAGCAGTTAACCAGTACCAAATGCCAAATATCGGCGTCATAAATGTGTTGGTGTATATATGGTGAAATATGGTGATGCATATAAGTTTATTATCAGCAATGGAAATTATCAACAGAAAATTCGTATTAGTGATGAGTGACTTTATACTTGAAAGGGAAGAAGAAAAGTTATTTTTTATCAGGATAATGCATGGCCACATACCGCAGAAAAAACTCTGGAAACGAGTTGGAATGGAACATTTTATCGCATCCGGCGTATTCTCCAGATTTTGCCCCTTTGGATTTTTATCTCTTCCGATTCCTGCATTAACATATAGTTGATAGCCACTTCACGCCTCTTGAGTAAATCGAAAAAAGCCTCAATGACTTTATTACATCAACACCACCAGTTCGACAGTTGGCTGAAAGATGTCAAAAGTGTACGAAAAGTGAGAGACATTTACTAAGGATTATGTTAATTTTTCATAATTAAATGTCCTAAATGGCCGAGCTTTAAGTTGAGAATCTAGTAAAATTTACATGTGAAGGTTTAATTAAAATTCGTTTATCCCAATACGAATTGTAAAAGCAAACAAAAAAGTTTAAAAAGTTTAAAAGCAAAGTTTATTTCCACTGTTGTCCAAAATCAGTTTCTGCTGATTCCCATTAATGCAGTTGCAGTTTTTAACTGTTGGTTATATAAAAAAATCAGCATTATTTCAACGTCATTCGTTGCTATACGAATCCCCATTAACGTAAACATAGATTGCTTGTTACAAAACCTGAACAAAAAATAAAAACAAGCAAAAGAAACAAGTAACAGTGTGTTGGCTTTACTTTTTTTTAAGTTAGTAAAACTTTGTTCCAATTTACGATAACCCTACAGTCCGGAATGCTGTTTGTTTAATATTCATCTAAAAACTAAGCGAATATAGTTTGTAAATCATATTTCAGTTTGCTAAGTTGCTTAACGTCAGTCAGAGTTTCTGATGAGGGGGATATTTTGGGATTGAAAATGTCATAAAATTTTATATTTAGTGATAAAAGTTATAATTATTCTAAAATTCTTAATTATAATCTGCAGTCATTTAATTATAATGTGGAACAATAAATTTGCAACACCCAGTATACACACTTGAATCAACCAGTAAATATTATCACTGTATCAGAAAAACTGATGCCTTGTTAACCTTTGTGTTTCTGTACCCATTTTTTAAAAATGTGGAGTAAAATGTATCTAGGTAACATAAAAGTATCTAAATAAAGGGATTTCCAGTAACAGTGTCAGAATTTTAAAATGAGGCATAGTGATAACTAATCCAGTAATTTTTATTTTATCTAGAAGAACAAATAATGGCAATATTTTTTGCTGATGTTTTTCTTTACTTTTTCACCAGATGTAGATGGTATATTTCGTTTTGTGACAAATTTGCCCATTTTATTTAATAGTATTCATTTATTTTATTACCACACTATTATTAATTTATTTAACACGGAGTGAGAGAAGAGATTGTAGTATTTAACACTGAGTGAGAGAAAAAATCGTAGTACTTGTTTTGACAAAAACTTAATTAACAATGAAACGCTTAGTCTCGTTTCTTTGTTTTTATTACCAAAGCACATAGCTTGTACGAATCTGCCTAAACACACTCGGGCCATTTTACAAGTGCGTGTAAGTGCAGGGCATAGGTTTGAACTGGTAAAAGTAATATAAAATCAAAGAGTTACACATATTTTGTAGTTCGATATTTGTGGCTGTGTGCTATCATTGATGATTCGTCATGTAACACAAAGACAAATAGATGATTCCTTTTTTTTACGATTCGTAAGCGTGTGAACATGCTCTTAGGAGTTTATAAGCCATATAAAAATTAAAATGATTCTTCATAAATCACGATACTGAAAAAAGGACGAATCGTCGCCGTGTTAAACGGTCGATGTAAAACGTTGATAAACGTCAAATTAACATATTGTAGTGAGAGGGACGCAATTTTTTGCTTCACTTTTTGGATATTTAGTAGATCGTGACACTAAAAGAGATGAAAAACGATGTCCTAGAAGTATGCAAAGACGTGATAAGCTTCATCTTAGGTTTGGTACTGTTCAAAATATTAATAATATAAGTTCCCAATTTTTTTGTTACAACTACTTGTTGATCTTAGTTAAGGATTTCTGTTCAAGAATCTCTATTAATGAACCTTAGCAGAATATGAAGAACATGCTTATCGTCGTTATTTGGTGCGCCATCTTACAATGCACCACAAGACGCATCGTTTAAAGTGGTATCTAACTGCTTTTGAATTGAACCAAGAATGGGAATCTATTTCCTTCAATGAAATGATGAGTTTAGATTTTATTTAGGCGATGAAAGTGCACGTTCAGTCAGACATTTTCAAGGTTGAAAATAAAAACCTAACATTCCAGGAATTTTTTAATTTGGGGGGTATATAATGGTCATCATTTATAACTATCAGGTGAAGATTTGAATGTAACTCATTATGAAACTGAAACATTACAGCTTGTCTTTATAACGTACCTGCAAGCTTGTATAAATCTCAGCTTTCAGCACGATATCGTCAGATCGTAAACATCTTATCAAACAGTGCAGTTATTAAAATAATCTGTGACATCAAGACTCGACTGATTAAAAAGATCGCCAGATGTATCGTCGATAAAACATGTATACGATAGCATTGGTGAAAGTCTGGAGTAATTGTCCTGGCCACCAACAAGTATAAACCAAATTAAAGCATATGTATAATATACCAGAAAAAATTCCTACAAGAAGATATAGATCAATTAATCAGCTTATGCCTCGTCGAGGTACAAATTCATAGAATTAATCATTTTGTATCAGATATAAATGGTATTTCGTGAAGTGTTTTTATTATCAAATAATATATTTTTTGTTACTGTTACTATTTTTTGTTCATATATATATATATATATATATATATATATATATATATATATATATATATATATATATATATATATATATATATATATATATATATACATCATTGATAGCAAAAGTTAAAAATAGCTAAACTTTTTCCCAATCAGACAATATGCGATGATATTCTTGATCAACTTTTCTATTGGGACTTTTGGTGTGAAGCTCTGAACTAATTTCAAAAATATTTACCAGTAAACACAAAATAACTTTACTTAAACTTCTCGATGCGAGTTTGGCCAACCATGTTAACATCACTAGGAGATAATTCAATATGGTGAATTAATAATCTCCTGGTTCAGATAATTTAAATAATTCAATCTGGGATTGAATCATTTCTTAATGTTGCTAACATAGTTAAAAAGCCATGAATCAAGAACTTAAAAAATGTAAATTGGTGTTTAGCAACATCAAATCACTTTTTTTAACTGGTGATGATAACATGATTAGTCAAATGCGCGTCGGGAAGTAAAAAAAAGTTGATTTGGTGTTTAGCAGTAAATTTATTTGAGTTTTGATGATGTTAAAAAAAAACTAATGATCTCTTCAATCTTTGGCTTGAGCCTTCATCTTTGGCTCAAAAAGGAATAAATCCAATCCACTACATGAAAAATAATTTTACACATAATCGAATAATATATAATTATGAATTATTCAACAAACTGAATCAATTGAGATGAAAAAAGTTTCTTTTTTTTCATTATTCTCCTGACATTACTCATTCAACTTAATATATATTTCGTTCACTTCAAAACCATTTGCTGAGAAGACATGAAGACGCACTATTTTTTTATAGATCTGAAAACTTTAACTGAAGAATAGAAGTTTAAAAATGATGGGCAAATATAAATATAAAATATAATTAATTTAAAAGTTACGCAAAGAAAAAATGACTAAAAAACTCAAACTTCAACCTATTCATTTTATATAATTTTTCGCAAAAAAGGAATGAATCGACAGCAGCGCATAGATGCCTCTAGAAAATGTGGGTACACGTAAAATAAACGAAGCTTTTGAATATATTCAGCCATGTTTTCAATGCAGGACAAGCGTCACATGAACGAGGGGCATCTTAACCTGAATATTAAAAATATTGCAAGAATAAGTCTCTCATACTTTATGCATGGGCAACATTTCACTTGAATAGTTTCTCGGTAAAACTGAAAATGTCTTGTCAGTTTTCATATGAAAAGTTTAAATTTGTAACATAACATTATAAAAAGGGTTTTCTAAGAAATTTTAGGACTCACAGTGTTTAACTGCATACCTTTTATTTCAAAATAGCAGGACTTTCGCCACCTTTCAAACAACTGTCGAATCTCAGATGGAAACAAATTAGTAGGGTTTGAGATATAAGACATTGACACCTTTTTCAACTTTCTCATGGAATTTGAAGCGCCTATCATCCAGGTGATATTGCAAGGAAAATATTCGAAGAGGCCCATTCTGAAGTATATGCCGTCATATTGAAGCAAAGTAACTTCTTTCTTCATTTGTTAATATAAGGTCTTTTTCCTTTAGAGCATAACTAACATAGATCAGCTGTCGCTGATAATGGTCAGCAGTTACTGTTTTACTTTTTACGTTTTACTGTTTAACGTTTAAGATTAGGGAAACCCATAATGCACGGCGTCCACTATATACACAACAACACTTTTTTGGCGTAAATGTTTGGATTTGGTTTTAGTTTTGTAGTACTGGTAGATGGCTTAGTTAGCCATGGTCCAATTGACACTAGGGTTAACCCATGATTTTCTCCTCTTTTTTCGTCATGAGTCAAAATCTTATGGAGAAAGTAATTTTTCTTTAATGTGGCGATAAATGACACAATATCAAAGCGTCTACTTTTATTCTCGGCAGTGTGTTAATAGGGATCCTAACGATTCTCCATTTGAATTCTTGCTGCTTGTGTAAGCATTTAGAAATGTTTTTAGATGTTAATTTGAGTTCTTATCCGAGCTCTAGCAGAGTACGAGTAACATTTTCTGCCAGCAGTACTTTTAATTCTTCATCCTTCATTTATTTTGGCTGTTTTGGGCATTCTGCATTATTTAAGTCGAAATTTCAGGTTTGGTAAGTACAGTACGAAACAAGATTCAATCATATCCTGAACTTCCGCAACATTTTTTTTAGTTGAAAGGCAAAAATGGGAAATGCCACAAATGTTAATTTTCGAACAACTTTGCATTTTCAACAGTTTGCTTAGGTTAAACTCTCAATAAGTGCTCAATGGTGCTTTAAAATAACTGTATAGCGGGAAAACTTCTGATTCAGTAGGTTCTTCTGACTATAAAATATAGTGGTTGAGTATTAATTTGAGTATATTGAGTGTATGATATTTAAACACGGAAGGCAATATCTGCCAAATGGCCATCTCTTGCAGCTCCACAGACATCCACTCTTTTGTTAAAATTTTGGATGATATTTTGGCGTGACCGTGGCCCGACCTTTCCAATGACTCAAATAATTTCATCATTTAATTCAGTAATCCATTATGGATTGTTCTTAAAGACCTGAGTTTTGACGTAACCCCAAAGAAAATTGTCCAACGGTGTCAAATCACATGATATTGAAGACCAATTGTTTCCTCTAAATGAAGCTTAATGTAAATTAAGATCGATTGTTTCTTCTAAGTCATATCCTTTAAATCAAGATCATTTAATTTAGCTACAAAAATCAAAAACAATAACAGCTTCAACAGCTTCATTCTGAAAGAAATACGACCTAATTATACCTCCTGACCATAATTTATACCAAACAGAGACTCATTTAGAATGTAAAGGTTTCTCATGAGCCATTCGTTGATTTTTCTCACACCAAAGGCGGCAATTTTGTTAATTAACATAACCTCCAATTTCAAAATGTGCTTCATATAAAAAGATGATGTTTTGAGAAGAATCATCTGTTTGTTTTTTCATCCAATTGACAAATGGATGGTGAATGAATGAAATGGTCTGTGTTATTTGAACTTTATATGCATTCAGAACTAAATCCTTTCGTAGAATACGCCACCTTGTCGATTCGCTGAATCCAAATTGTTGTGAATGTCGACTAATGGAAATTTCTTCGGTCTTCAGCAACTTTTTCACGTACCAAATCAATATGCTCTTGTGAACGACCAGTACGACTATATATTGCTCTTCTTTTATCTTCCACCAAACCAGTTTCTTGACATTTTTGAGCAGTTCGATTTATAGTACTTTCAGATGGACGAATGTGCAAATCGTAAATATCACGTAATTTTTTAAAAACATTTTCTATTGAATGTCCATCTTCATAGAATAATTCAACAATTTTAAGGCTATTTTGTATTGTATATGACTCCATTTTTATAAATGTTATACATTACCCCTCTGAAATAAAACTAGACCTAAGCAAATTCACAACGCCAAAAAAAAATTGCAAGACCCGTTACTAAAGAAAACGCCACTGCAGTACTACAAAATATTTATCCGCTATACCAAATAATTAAAAAGTAATGATTTATATTTATTATAATTCTCTTTGTATAACTTTTATGGCACTGCATCTATTTCCTTAAGTTAATGTGTTTTGTTTAACATAAAGACATAAATCAAATCGATAAAAACCAAAAGAACCGTAAACAAACCTCGGAAAAAGAGAACGAAGAAAAAACTAAGACAGTGAAATTGATGAGCTATGAAAAATATTCGGACCCCGAAAGCCCTTATTATGATTCAAATTTAGAGCCGATATGCGGCATTTATCAGGTTCGGGCATTTCCCTTTTGAATTAGCAATTTTGCCTCTTCCGGGGTCGACGAGGGTTCCGAGAAAATCGGAAAATTAGAGATCGCACGATAATTTGTGGTTTTCACCGGTCTTTCAACCGAATTACAGCGCCGCCAGGCACGTGGGTGGAGGTGAACTTAACAAAAAGTTAAAAAAAAAAGTTTATTTTCGTCAAAACACAATATGTAATTGGTAAAGGGCAACTGATAAAATGTTACTTCTGTCGATTAAATTATGCGCCATTAAAACCCAGTTCGTTGTTAATTGTCATTGGGCAAAAACTTTAGTTTTTCATAGGTTTGAATATGTAGAATAATGTACCAGAAAAAGACGTTTTACGAAGAAGTTTTATAAGCTTTTTTTCATTTGAAGTAAACGGCCTCTGAAATTTATCGATTGTTAGTTGAAGCTTATGGCAAACATACTCTAAGCCAAAAAACTTGTGGACTATGATTTAAACGCTTTAAAATTGATGATTTTGATATGAAAGACAAAAAGCATCCAGGAGAGCCGAAAAAGTTTGAAGATGCAGATTTTCAAGCATTATTGAATTATTGAATAAAGACTTAATTCATACGTTGAAACAATTGATGGAAGTATTGATTGTTACCCAATCCATCATTTCGTGGCGTAAAACCCAAATAAAGAAAAAAATATATGAACACGCCATAATCATTCAGACATTACTTACAATCCATCATTTCCTAACGTGTACACGTATTGCGAAAGATTGTGACACGTAACGAATGAGCAATAAATCTTGGGTAGACCTAGGTCAGCCTTCAACATCACAACTAGTGCGTAATATACATGGAAAGAAAGTTTTGTTGTGTATTTGGTGGAATAGTAGGGGAGCTATGTATTACGAAGTGCTGAAACCTGTTGAAACGATTACTGGCGATCCATACCGACAAAAATTGATAAAATTGAAACAAGCATTGACGGAAAAATTGCTGGAATATACCCAAAGTCAATAAAGTCATTTTTCAACATTATAATGCTCAGCCAAACAACTGTTTGGCAAACGTTAAATGGGACGTCCTACTCCACCCGCAGGATTCACCGGGCGTAGTCCCTTCGGGCTACCACTTATTTCGATTTTTACCCTTTATTTCGATCGATGCAGTACGGACTTTTAGAACCACACTTACATTCTTAAAAAGAAATAAAAATTTGGCTTGAATGGCCGGCCTCAAAAAACAAAAAGTTCCTTTGGCGCGGAGTCCATTCTTTGACAGAAAGATGGGAAAAAGCAATAGCTATCGATGGTCAATACTTTGATTATTAAGGTAATTTTTTTGTTGTGGAAATAAACGCTCAAATTTCGTCGCACAGTCTTATCGAAAGAAAGTTTTGTTTATATCCACATTTATCAGTTCAGATAACAGATATTCTGTTGACATATTCTGATAGCGTTTACCATTTACAGTACCAGTGTTTCCATCGCCGCTTTCAAAAAAAAAAATAAAAAAATAGTCCTATAGCTCCTTCAGCTCAAAAACCGGAGAGTGATTTTCTGAAATTGAAAAGGTAACTTCCGAATCACTTAAGGATTTTCATCAACCTAAAACATGCATTTATGTTTGTTCAAAAACCAATCAAATCAAACCCAGAATTCCCGATTTCTACGCTGTGTTAAACCCTATATCTTTCCCTGGCCAATTGAAACAATGTACTGAATACAACATTCTATGAGTGATATTTACATTTCAAACAGTGTAGGCAGATTAGTGCTCTGTGGAGACTGTTTTGAACGGATAAATATAAAAACCAAACTAGCTACTGCATGGAATAGACAGCATAAGTGACTTGATTAAAAAGGGATTATTTTGAAGTAAACTTAATATAATAGTTGTTTCGGTTAATAATGTCGACAGCGGCGGTTCGTGGGGGAAAAACAGGTGGCGCATGTACAACCAAATTTTAGAATGGGGATAGGGAAATGCGTCCCAACCAAAAATTTGACATATCTTATTATCATACACACACTTTGATGTGTAGAAATACGAGTGTAACTCTGAGACATCAAATTTTCAAATAGGTATCTGGATCATAAAATTTTGGTAAACTCGCCATAGAACCATGACTATTAAATCTGTTTGCAGTTGAAGTCCATTTCCTAAATTTCTGAGCAGCAAAGTGGTCGATGACTTGATAGAAATGTTTTGATTCGTTTAAGGGTAGAGAAATATCTTTCGTTTTCCATAGTCGTCATCGAGACGGTACACAAAACAGTCAGCAATTCCACAGATTCACTTTAGTGAATCAACATTTATGTTGATGTTAAATTGTTTTGGTTAAACGTTTGTAACTGCGGCACAGCCCTACTGTGTTTCATAAAATCGTCCCGTGCGCGTACATTACCGAGAGTTCATTTTTTAAGTTTAAGTAATTTACGTTTGCAAATAAGTGGTACACAATTTTAATGTTTCTTTTGGAAAGACGGCTCGATATTCACCAAATTTTTCAGTTTCAAAATTTGTAACAATTTAAACCGTAGTTCGTAACAACATCGAAGCTAAAACGTTCATGAAACTGTACAGTTATAGTATCACAGATTTCCTTACATATTCTGACATTGGGTGATTGGGGATCGGGTCCCCCTTGTCGGTAAATTTCCGCTTCTTTCTGCTATTCTCTATGATCGTTGTAGATTGTTCACCAGTTAAGTTACCAAATTCTTGATTAATTTGTATTTCTCTATTGTCTCTAATATTTTGAATGGCTGTTGAAAAAGTTACCAAATTCTCTTGAACGTTAAGTGCATCTAGTTGCCTACTTTGCAGTTGATCGAAAAGAAGGTCGCAGTGAGGCATTATTTTATTAAAAAAAAACAACAAAAAATTAAAATTATCATCCACCAAATAATTTATTAACCCTTGAGCTTGATTAATAGAAGCTTAATCCGATTCGGCATCCATAATTTCTTCAACGCATTGCAATTCTTCTTTGTAAATATAAACAATATTCACACATTTAGACACAAAGTTACATCTGGTAGGGACCACACAGAGTAGACGCTGTTCAGAACAGTTGTCCTTTTGGATGATCTAGAAAAAAAAGCGGAAAATGCAGACGAATTTAAAAAAAAAACCTTTTACACCTTTCAATTATTAGATTTAATTGGTGGGCATAGCAGTGAATATACTGTGCATTCTTTTAAATATTTTTAATTTTGGCTTGTACTCCATCGACTATACCTCTCATCACGGAAACAGCATCATAGGTTTGGGTTATGAGTTTCTTAGGTTCTTTGTCGATTCCCAACTCGCTTAGCACCGTCAGAATTTCGTCTGCAATTCCATCTGCTGTGTGATTTTTAGATATTAAAAAGCCCCACAATCTCTTATAAATTTCGCCATTTTTAACATATCTGATTATAAAAACTATCTGCATTTGAGCAGATGTATCGGTTGTTTCATCTGCCTGTATGGCAACATATTTTGCGGTGTGAATTCCTTTTTTAATAAATCGCGACAAACATGCAACATTGAATCCAGTAATTCGTTCTAAATTTGTTTGGAGATGCCTAGAATTAATTTATTTTGACAGTCTTTTAAATGAGCTTATAAAATACTCTCTATTTTGGCCATCAAATTTACTAGCCCTCTGAAAATGCGAGGATTTTCTGAAGTGCAGGTTTCGTCATGCCTACGTAAGGCAAGCTCAAATGCCCCACAGAATTTTATACCATCAATTAACTTAGACAATATGTAACGATTGCTATCAGCAGTTTTATTGTGCCTTTTCCGAGTTCCGATGTGCACTACTGAGTTGAGAACGAATGACTGTCTTCTCTAACATACCAATTTCTAGCTTATTTTTCAAATATCTTTGTAAAATAGAATGCGATTTTACCTTTGCGTCAAGATCAATATCGCCCGCACTCACTGGTTTTCCGACTTGTGCCAAAATGCACCGTAAACAATAAAATTGATTTGTTGTCCCGCGTCCACATAACCACGAATACATCTTATATATGGTTTTATTGAATGTGCATTTGTATGTTCGTTTTTGAGTAATATTAACTTACTCGATTTGCAGAATCGATGTTGGCCCTACAAGATTTTTAATGACAATTCGGTCCTCAAATGTTTATGTGACATTATTTCTATTCATATATTGCAATGAATTCATCTTCACTATTGTAATCGTTCAAAACATTTACTTTCCAACCACTTGAATAGTCGAAAAGCGCGATGGCAAAGAACACCTGACTATTGAGAATGGGGCAGTGTCCAGGATATGACGTTATAAATGCCTTTAATATCCGGGTTACTAACTAAGCGATGGATTGCTGCCACTGTTTTTTGCATGCGATAATAATGTCGATTTTTTCGGACACATCTCGCTAAACAACCGATTTATTACAAGAAAAGTTTTCTGGACGCGTTATTTCATGAAATGGTAATGTCAACTGGACACTAAGATCATTCGATCTCACCTTCTTGGATTTTTTTGTGGGGTTATGCTAAATCTCTGGGTTACAGAAATAAACCCTGGCGATTTTTTTACTTTAAAAGAAACATCCAGGCCATTGAAGATATATCATTGAAGATATACCACGCGTTAAGTGTGAAAGAGTAATCGAAAAATTGGGTCTCCAAAATGCATTCCACCAGACGAAGCCCAGGGGGCATTTGAACTACATTATTTTTGGAACTCTGTTATCTATTATTTAATATATAATAAAACTTACCGGATTATAACTTGTAGTTATCAGTATGCCTCATTTAAAAGTTCTGACACTCTTATTAGAAAAATCTTTATGAATAAAGATTTTTTATTAATAAAAAATAAAGTTGGACGTCTAAGACTGAGATGGAAAGAACAAGTTCGACAAGGGGTAGAAAACGAGGAATTCATTGGAATGAGGCTGGAAAATTAGCACTGGAGAGGAACTCATGGAAGGTAAAAGTTTATGAAATATCATAATGCTGAAATGTAAATGTTTATAAATCATTCCAGGTGTTTATTCGTTCGTTCTGTAAGAGAGTCATGACGTTTCGCCAAAATCTCATTTGATATTTTCAAGTGCTGTTAGTTTGGAGTGAAAAGTTTAACTGACTCAGTTGAAGTCTTCCAGTCAGTTTGACTCGACGCGTCGTTGCGACGCGACGTAGTGACATTTTACTAAACGAAGGCGTGGCGTGGCTGCATGTGATTGCAGCCTCCATTCGACACGACCGATTTATATGGTCATGGCTTTAGTCGTTCCTTCATCCGCTCTTCAGGCGTTCAGTTTGAGCCCAACTGATGAGAGCTTAAGGCCAGAAACCGGTCTTGGGAGACGCTTGCTGGCGCTTTGGATAGCGGATGGAGGAACGGCAAAGCACCGACGTTGAGCATGGGTGAACTTACTTTGCTTTTTAATAATTTTCTCCACGGGCCCAGTTCATTTTTCGATCATATATATATATATATATATATATATATATATATATATATATATATATATATATATATATATATATATATATATATATATATATATAAATAATTCAAATATGATCATACAAATAAAAATATCTAATTAACACATCGGTAAATAAGTCCCCGGTCTGACATATGACATATATACCGGTGCCAACCTTCAAACGTAACGTGTCAAAATTTTATGGTAATCTGCCTACTAGTTTCTAAATTATGCTTTAAGTGACGCTACTTTTGTTATTTTCAAAACAATGGATTAATGTGTTGATTAGACATTGCTTTTTGATAAAGAAAAATACTGTTGAAGCAAAATAATAGCTTGGTAAACATTAGCCGGACTGTACCCCAGGAAAATCATCCAAAATTGATTGGTATGCTGAATTCAAACATGGCAGTACAACCCTCCAAATGATGTGGGAACACCAGACAACATCAGACAGATTAACAAAATTATTTCGTAAAACCGTAAAGTAAACTGCAGGAGATAGCTGATATCATGCAGGTATCGAAATGAAGTGTTTACACTATTTTGCATGAATATTTAGAAATGCGTAAATTGTTATCGAAATGGAAACCGCGTTTGATTACAGCGGACCAAAAACAACGTGTTCTGATTCTGTGTTAAATTATTCTGAGCAATGTTTGGAGTTGCTCAAGCAAAATAAAAAGGATTTTTTCATGCGGTATGTGACAATGGATGAAACATGGATCCATCAGTACACTCCTGAGTCAAATCGGCAGTCAGAAGTGTACTGCCTGTGAAAGCCGCCCAAAGTGACCAAAAACACAACCATCAGCAAGAGAATGATGAAACTATCAATAGCAAATATTACATAGAGTTATTGGTGCGTTTAAAGGACGAGATCGCAAAAAAGGCTCCAGATAAAAAAAAGTGTTGTTTCGCCAAAACAATCCACCGTGTTAGAAACCATTGGCAACAATAGCTAAATTACATGAATTGCACTTCGAATTGCTTCCTCATCCAGCGAATTCTCCAGATCTGGGAATTCTCGAGAAAATAGTCACTAGGGAAACTATTTCCTGTTCTCAGACCTGAAAAAAACGCTCATTGGAAATTGCCGAAAGTGAAAGATATTTTGAAGACAATGACAAATCGTTTTATAAAAATGGTGTAGAAATCTTTGAAAAGCATTGGAATGATTGTATTGATGAACGAATGAATGATGTCAAGGAGAATATAATAATAAATTAAGTCGAAATTTGAAGAAAAGAGTGTTAATAATTAAAACACTTGGTATTTGTTTTACAATATATTCAAAATATTCTCTGACATGTTTCGGCCTCACGACCATTCTCAAAGAGAGTTATGTATAAACTAAACTAAAGTTTCAACGTGCTGTTAATGGAGGTCGTTTTTTTGTCTCGTTAAATTTATGACACTTTCAATATTTGGGGTATCCGCGAAGTCTAGCTTGGTGTTTGTTAGGTTTTTACCGTCGTATATGGCTTTTTTAATTTTGAAAATGAACAAATAATTTAACAGCGTGCTTTTATTACAATTATGTATTAATTTGACATTATTTATGTTCAAAAAATGGTTCTGGTCTATACAATGTTCGGCAAAGCTAACTTTCTTTGACTACGTTAAGTTGAATATTACGTTCTTTTAGCCTAGCATTGAGAGCTTTGCCTATTTGACCTATATGGCCTACTATATATATATATATATATATATATATATATATATATATATATATATATATATATATATATATATATATACATCGATGCAAGATTATTCTTATTAAAAGAGATAATATTAATGTTTTCTTTAAATTATTTATGATTCTAGAACTTAATTTATGAATATAGTTTATGGCATGCCATTTTTTTAGAATGTTTTTCGGATGTTGCTACATAGAAATGTTTGATGTTGATGTTTTCAATCATTTTATTTATAATGTTGGGTTGCTATCCATTATTATTTGCGATATTTTTGATAATATTAAGTTTTTTTCATAGCTGTATTTTTAACTGGAATCGTTAGAAGTCTGTGGGCAGATTTATGAACAGTTGACATTTTTACATTCCATGACTAATTTGAACTTGCGTAAATAGTTGTATCGGTATACAAGGATTTTCTAAATATTTCGAATTCTAATTTATTCGGTGTTCTTAATATTTTTCAATTTAAGAAATTTAATTAATTATCCGTCTCTCTCTCTATTGGGAACTGGATTTTTGTGTTTATGCTATTTAAATATTCAAAAAATTGACCCAATAGTCTTTCGGTACCCGTCCATATGCAAATAATATCATCGACATACCTGGCCCAAAAATGTACAAGTCTTGTATAATTAGTATCGTTAAATAAATTGTTTTCAAAATTAGCTATGTAAATTTTTACCTGAAGTAGGTTTAGGGCACTTCCCATTAGTAATCCGTTCGTTTGTTAGTAAAATTTTTAATTGAACAGAAAATAATTTTGTTCGGTACATACATTGATAGCTTCTCTGAGAGCATTTTTGTGTACGATTTCAAGATTACATTCATGAATTCATTCATTGAGAATATATTTAAAATCTTGTACCGGAATGGAGGAAAAAAGCTTTTTATATTCGAACGAAACTAACTTTACATTGGGAGGTATCTGTATATTTCTATATATTTTGGATTACCAATGGGAAACCCCCATAAACCCTCTTCTGGTAGAAATTTTCATGGCTAATTTTGAAAACAATTTATTTAGCGACACTAATTATACAAGACACATACATTTTTGGGCAAGGTATGTCGATGATATTATTTGCATATGGGCGGGTACCGAAAGACTATTGCATCAATTTTTTTAATTTTTAAATAGTGTAAACACAAAAATCCAGTTCTCAATAGAAACACAGGCGGATAATTCATTAAATTTCTTAGATTTAAAAATAAGAAGAACAATTAATAAATTAGAATTCGAAATATTTAGAAATCCCAAGTATACCATTACAACAATTCACGCAAGTTTAAATCAGTTATGGAATGTAAAACTGTTAACTTTTCATGGCATGACCCAAAGATTTCTAACGACTGCACTTAAAAAATACAGTTATAAAAAAGAACTTAATATTATCAAATATATCGCAAATAATAATGGATATCAACCCAGCATTATAGATAAAATGATAAAAAACAAGGTTAAGGAAAACAACATCAAACATATTTATGTAGCAACGCCCGAACGAGATTCTGAAAAATAGTATGCTACAAGCTATATTCATAAATTAAGTTCCAGAATCACAAATCATTTAAGGAAAGCATTAATATTAACTTTTAATAACAAAAAAAGAGCAAGAAAGAGGCTTAGGGAACTTCCCATTAGTAATCCGTTCGTTTGTTAGTAAAATTTTTAATTGAACAGAAAATAATTTTGTTCGGTACATACATTGATAGCTTCTACGAGAGCATTTTTGTGTACGATTTCAAGATTACATTCATGAATTCTTTCATTGAGGATATATTTAAGATCTTGTACTGGAATGGAGGAAAAAATGATTTTTATATTCGAACGAAACTAACTTTGCATTGGGAGGTATCTGTATATTTCTGTATATTTTGGATTACCAATGCGAAGCCCCATAAACCCCCTTCTGGTAGAAATTTTCATGGCTAATTTTGAAAACAATTTATTTAGCGACACTAATTATACAACACACATACATTTTTGGGCAAGGTATGTCGATGATATTATTTGCATATGGGCGGGTACCGAAAGACTATTGCATCGATTTTTTGAATTTTTAAATAGTGTAAACACAAAAATCCAGTTCTCAATAGAAACAGAGGCGGATAATTCATTAAATTTATTAGATTTAAAAATAAGAAGAACAACGAATAAATTAGAATTCGAAATATTTAGAAATCCCAAGTATACCATTACAACAATTCACGCAAGTTTAAATCAGTTAGCATAATGCTACAAACTATATTCATAAATTAAGTTCCAGAATCACAAATCATTTAAGGAAAGCATTAATATTAACTTTTAATAACAAAAAAAGAGCAATATTTTGTGACAAATCTGGAGTATATAAAATATAATGTAATATGTGTGTGAAGTGTGAAGAAGTTTGGCCTATATATATATATATATATATATATATATATATATATATATATATATATCTCAAATATAAAAAGAGTCAAATATGTCATTTAAAAATTTTATAAAAAATTGTCACATATTAGTTAAAAAATTTAAAAAATTAATTGTTTAATTTGATATTGAAGTATTCTGAGGATGGTTCGTTGTTGAACCAAAACGTTAATAAAACAATAAAAAATTAAAACTTATTTATTGACCGAAAGTCCCAATAAATAAAAAAATAATATATATATATATATATATATATATATATATATATATATATATATATATATATATATATATATATATATATATATATATAGGCCAAACGACCAGATCTCTCAATAATAGGCTAAAAAAACATAAATATTCAATTTTGCATAATGAAACAAAGACACATTCATACATTCTATAGACCAGAACCATTTTTTGAACACAAATAATGTCAAATTAATACATAGCTGGAATAAAAGCAGGCTGTTAAATTATTTGTTAATTTTTTAAATTAAAAAAGCCGTATACGACAGTAAAACCCCAATAAACACACAGCAATACTTCGGAGATACCCCAATTATTGAAAGTGTTATAAATTTAACGAGATAAAAAAAACCGACATCCATTAACAGCACTTTGAAACTTTAGTTTAGTTTATATATAATTCTCTTTGAGAATAGTCGTGAGGCCGAAACATGTCAGAGAATATTTTGAATATATTGTAAAACAAATACCAAGTGTTTTAAGTATTAACATTCTTTTTTCAAATTTCGATTTAATTTATCATTATATTCTCCTTGAAGAATAATACGTATGTGTAGATTTCTACACCTTTTTTATAGAACGATTTGTCATTGTCTTCAAAATATCTTTCACTTTCGGCAATTTCCACCGATCATTTTTTTCAGGTCTGAGAACAGGAAATAGTCCCCCTAGTGACTATTTTCTGGAGAATTCTGGATGAGGAAGCATGAATATATTGTGAAGCAAATACCAAGGGTTTTAATTATTATCATTGTTACAATGTTTCTCTAAGTGCCAACCGCGTAATCATTCGACAAAAAAGCGTGTTCTATTTGTCAGACCGGGGACTTATTGACCGATATGTCAGATAGATTTCAAAAAGCTTTCTAATCACAACATAGAAAATTATTACACATTCAGAAGCCGGAAGCCTACTAATGGACGGAATGTATTGGAAGCACATTATTATTAATTTAGTAAATAGGAATAAACATGTCTTATATACGCCCTGAGTTGATGAGCATAAAGCTAGTCCGAAAATATAAATTTGCGTGTTACACAGGAAATATATATGAGATAGAAAAATTATGTTTACAGATTTGTTTTACATACACACCCAAAGACTGCAATGTAACAAGTACTGTTTATCAGTGAAATTCAGCAAAATTATCTGACCTGTATGATATTTGTTGCTATTCAAATGACGCATCTCAAACTAATATTTTACGGTTTTGTCTTTATATAATGAATCCCTTTAAGATACATTTTAGCGTAAAGTACAAATAACAAACACATTTTAACGTAATGCAGGCTACATAAAGCAAATAATTACCGAAATCAAGATCTGTTGACTTAGGTGGATGTTATATTTGACTTTCTATTTGGGGAAGGGCTATAACACAAACCCAAAACAACCCTTGCCCTCTTTTACAACCCAAATAGTTCTTTCGGTTGTTTTTCTCTATTCTAAAAACAGACCGGTTGTTATTTCAGCACTTAATAACCTTAGAGTTTCGTTCAAGAATAAAAATAAAGACAATACACTCAAGACTCGGTAACAAGTACACCAAAAAATAACGGTGTTAAACGGAGAAATAAATACCCAACTATCAGATATCGTAATAGATTTTTTCCACTCCAAGTTACTCAAGTTTTTCTCATTCTTGTTTTCATTTTTAAAAAACCTGAGAAATTTCATAGTGCTTCTTCAAGAATCTGGCATTCGTAGTCTACAAGTTTAATTGAGTTAGATTCGATGTCCCCTTGACGTTTTTTTAGTGAGCATTTAATATTGGAACTTTAAATTTGCGCGTAATTAAAATTTATTGATAGATAAATTAAAAATGTACTAGGGTATAACAAAAGTATTTTTGCTTTTTCCTTTGTTTATACAAAAAGGAGAACACTTCATTTCTCAAAGGTTTAACCGCATTTTTTTTGTCAGTACTAAAATGATTCTACTAAAATGATTCATGCTATAAATATGTGAAATATACGAAATTAGAGTAATTTTAAGGCATTATTTTGGAAGAAGCTTGAAAGCGGTCACTTCTCGTGACATTTGCGAAGTAGAGGGGAAAGGTGACGTATCAATTCATACCGCTCAGCTGTGGTTCAAAATGTTCCGGGATGCAGACATGTGTTTTGAAAAGAGAAGAGATCAGGTCATCCACAGTCTCTCGATGCTGATGTTTTAAGAGCAGCTGTGATCTGAGTAGCTGAACAGACTCTAGAACAAACAGTACGAAACTTTCAGGGGAGGGGAGTATGACACATTATTGTTAACAAGCATTTACAAGACATAGGAATGGTGCCAAAGAGGTGTAGTAGTGTCGCCACGTCAAGCTACGCGTCAGTACCTCAAAAACACAAATAGTTTTGTTCCAACTTAGTAATAAGTTGTTCAAAAGTATTTCACGCTAAATTGGACATTAACCATCACTTATAAACATAATTTTATTTAGCAGTCACAGTAGGTGAATACAAAAATGTCTCTTAATATTAAGTATATATATATATATATATATATATATATATATATATATATATATATATATATATATATATATATATATATTATCATACATTATCATCATCATTATTCAGCCATTGTCGATCCACTGCAGGATGAAGGCCTCCCCAGCATGGTTCCAACTTGTGCGGTTCTGCGCTTTCCTCTGCCATTCGGATCCAACGTACTTGATGATGTCATCCGTCCATAGTGTTTTTGGCCTTCTTCGCGGGTGTTTATGATTAAGCGGTATCCATTCCAGAATTGCTTTTTTCCATCTGTCGTTACATTGCCTCACTATATGGCCTGCCCACATATATATAACAATATTATAATTCGGTTAATTATCTAAGATTTCAATATACAATTTTCTTCTAAATTATTGTTTTCTTTAGTTCTTCCTCCCGGTTAAACAAAATTTCGCGAATTCGAATTACACTGTTGTCATTCAGTTGGATATGTATATAAATATATATATATATATATATATATATATATATATATATATATATATATATATATATATATATATATATATATATATATATATATATATACAGCACAATCTGAAAACCCAGAAGAGTATAATAAATATTACGGAACGATTTCCTCAGCTTTCAGTCTTCAATTGCCATTGAATTGAATTCCATTAGCATTGAAAATGTCAAGAGTGACCTTGGCGAAACGTCTGCACGTTTCCCACAAAATATCGATCGGATGTACTCCCGGACTATATATATATATATATATATATATATATATATATATATATATATATATATATATATATATATATATATCCATTCCAACTGAATGACAACAGTGTAAGTCGAATTCGCGAAATTTTGTTTAACCGGAAGGAAGAACTAAAGAAAACAATAATTTAGAAGAAAATTGTATATTGAAATCTTAAATAATTAACCGAATTATAATATTGTTTTAATGCAAAAATACAAACCGAAGCTATTTTAATGTAGAGAGCTTCATAAAGCCAAATAAAGTCGCCTGACAGGTCAAAGATTTTTTTCTTCCCAAACAAAATTTTTTCATAGTTAATAATTTTTCTACTTCCTGTTTTGTCACTGAAATGGGCTCTTCACTGGAGTCTATGTTTTTTAAAATATATAACCATTTTTAATTGAACTGAGGGCTTCCGTCCGGTTTGCAACAGTAATTTGATCTTCAGTTTAAACTGGATCGAAAAGAAAGAAAGGAAAGGATTTACGGTTAGAGGCGCATCAGAATCTAAGGTTATTTAGCGACTGGACCTACAGCTTAACATGGGTTCCAAACCACGGTCATCAGCTACCAACAAACCCAGGCCAACACCCCCCTCAGGCTATCAACCCTTAGTTATGTGCTTACCCATAAGTATATCAGGAAGTCAACCAACTGGCGAGTGATCAACGTAGAACATTTCTCAGAAGGCATCCGGCTTTATTCAGCCTTTGACTGGCGTGACGTGAAAAAATTGAGAGTTTTTTCCATAAGCCATTTAAACATGTTTGTGAAATTTAATCCTAAGATTTTCCAATGATCTTCACGGCATCTAAAATATAAAATTGTTTCCAAAAGTCTATAACAAAGTTTAGCCTAATAGTTTAACCTGATAGCTTCATGAGGATGTGCAAATGGTTGACTCCTGTAATAAGCTTTAGATGTTTTGATGACACCCTAATTCATAAGTTGAAGCAAACTGATCATATTTTGATGACAAAAATTCAACTTTCAAACGTGAGTCGAAATTAGTGAGAGTAGCGGAAGGATGGGAGCGATATTATATAGAATTTTGATTCACACTAACCGGTATGATTCCGGTATGAAGTGATGACTAAACCAATCCTCAAAAAGGGAGGACTCACCTAAGCTTTAGGAATTAACTTCCAAATCACGGGCAAATAAGTTTTTGTTTTGTTTTTGAAGCTGTTGGATTTTCGGAGCAATAAACTAAACGAGATTTTAACTTACAGTCATCGGCAGCATTCCCGCCAACCATCACTGTCAATCGATCTTTGGAACCCTTAAAACCTGGAAAGGTTTTTTCTTCACGCGCGATAAAAGTTCTTTTAGGCATCTTCTTCCCGAACAATTCAGTCTCATCCACGTTGAATGGTTTAGGTGCTATAGCCACCTTCTATCCTAGCTTTGAGTTTCTCTGGATAGAGAGATCCAACCTCTTTATTAACACTTGCCGCATCTCTCCGTGAAGCTATGCCCATTACAGCGGCTTTTGAATCGACTGAACAACCCGTTACTGCTTTAAAGATTTCATCTTTGGCCGCCTCCACCGCTTCTTCTTTTAACCTCGCAAAAATAAACTTAGATTGAGAGCACACCGTGTTCTGATCAACGGAATAGTTTTTCACTCTTACTTGATAATCACACCATAATTTTAGCATTGTTTTCATCTCAGTGATAATATTATGTCGTTTCCGAATGATGCTTGAATTCAAGCAAGATTGAGCATTTTTCACAGCTTCGAGAATTTCTTCTTTATTTTTTATAATTATTCTAACTGTCAATTATGGTAGATCAGACTTCTTTGCCAATTAACAAACTTTTAGTTTTGTATCGAAATTCTTGATAATGTTTAGTTTACATTTCAAAGATAATGTTTTTCTTTTCTTATTTGGCAATTATTTGATTATTTGATGCACAAGAATCAGTTTTACTTCATTTAGATGATATAGTTGTTTTTAAATTATACAATAAACAAAATAATTTGTAAACGTGCGTCGAGTCTATGCGAAACATGCCCGTGCATGTCGTAGACCTAACACAAGTGTAGACGAAGCAGGAGTGAGAAACGTGTGTTGTTCCACCTGATTCAAAAACGTAGTATTACTGCATATATATATATATATATATATATATATATATATATATATATATATATATATATATATATATATACATATTATATATATATATATATATATATATATATATATATATATATATATATATATATATATATATATATATATATATATATATATATGCAGAATAAATTATTTTAGTGGTAATTTTATTCCAATTTATTGTTTAACACCGAAGGTTCCCATTGAAGAATTGAGTAAGAAAAAAAATCTAAACTACAAGTACAAGTATTCTAAAACTACAGTATCACTTATTTCAATATTGTTTTCGAAAATTTCAAAAAAGCGATTCTAAACTATTTTCGTTGATTTTGGCTTAGTTGGAATTACGCGAATAGTGGAATGTTGTTCTGTTTGGGACTCATATGAATGTACTCAAGTTTGGTCACCTGTGAATGTATTGTATAGCGAAATTATATCTCCTCCTGCTCCCTTGAATCACTTCAGCAATTGCTCGCATTAATTAATGCAAACTTTTTTGAACCTTGGTAAAACTTAACAGATTCAATCGATAACAAGGTTTTTTCAACTAAATGTTCGCATCAATATCTACGGATGTTTTAATGTTTTTCTTTTTCTTCTTCTTAACAGTATCCTTCACTATTTTCGGTTTATGTCGCTGGGTTACAACCAATCGGCTATTGACTTCGTTCTTGACGTATCCAAGCTGCTACCACGAGTCCAACATGAGTCGCAAGGGCACTAGCTAAAGACTAGTAGGGCCCTCTTTCCTCGTTGTATCCATGTTAGATGGACACTTCCTCATCAGTGTTAGATGGGTAACCATTCCAGGCCGCTGTAACGATAACTAATACTTAATAGTAATGCCAATGCTTGTTGCTCAGACCTGCTTGGGAAATTCGACACCAGTTTTATTAGTGAGCGTAATAGAGTAAACCGAACAATCGTCGTCGAAACGTCGTCCATACTCAAATGCTCTTCAGTACTTAAAAGAAACTTTTCACACAAATAAACGCATTAATGAATATCTATCTATAAACATTAGAAGAAGTCAAGGAACAGGGGTCAACAGGGGTTACATGAGGTTCTGAATCCGAATGAAATCATAAGTGCTAAATATTATTGTGCTCGGTTTGATAGACTAAGACGTTGATTCCAAAACCGTCAATACTTATTAATCGAAAAGTGTTATTCTGCAGTATGACAATGCAAGATCTCATAGTGCCAGAATCACAAAAAAAATCAAAGAGTTAGGGTGGTAAGTACTGCCTTACCCTACGTATTCTTCTGATCCTCCTCACCCACCATATTCTCCTGATGCTACACCATCAGATTAGAGTCTTTTCAGATCTATGAGACAATTTATTCGTTTAAAAAAATATTACTCCGACAGCTATCAAAGCTGCGCTCGAATAATATGTTATTTTCAAAATTAACCTCAATTTACAAAAAGGGAATGCAAAGTTTGTCGGAGAGATAGAGACAGCTTGTTAATAACGATAGAGATTAAAGCAATATTAACTGTAAAATAAAATAAAATTTAAAAACTACGTTACTGATGGGTACACTAAATAGATCCGTTAACATTAAGTAAGTAAATCATGCGTGCGATCAACTGCTAAATCAAAGGAAAATATTATTGCAGTTAATAAAAATATCTCTGAGAATCTCGGAAAATCAATTTAGCGTCGAGCACAACAATTTAACATTCCGAGAATCTCTTTGTGCCGAATTCTAACAAAAGACTTGTTCTGTCTTGCGTATAAAATTCAATTAACCCAGAAACTCAAGCTGACAGACCATGCTAAACGTGGAGATTTGGTGGCATTTTCACAACGTGTTTTCGCACAGAAAGGAGACATCCACCTGCCAGCAGAGTCGTGCGATTAGACACCGTGCCACTTACTTTTTCGGAGTTTTGTAGGATCAGATATCAGAGGTAAAAGAAATTCTGAAATCATGGTCAACATTCAGTAAATGATAAGTGAAGTTGATTCTTATTTTTTCTCAAATCTCATTCAAAATATTACTACATGAAAACATCTTATTTAAAGCGAATAGTACAATACGAGGTGCGACTATTAAATATCGAGACTGACGTAAAACATTTTATTTTGATTTCATACATATTTACTTATTATCACCTTCAATATACACCCCACCTTTATTCCTGCGATGCTCGATGCAAATCTTCCATTATTCGAAACAGTGCTGAGTTGTTCCATTGTTCGAAACACTGCTGCGAAACAATGAGTCAGCTCCTTCAGAACGCATGCTGCTTTCTCTTTCACAGTTTCAACGGACTCAAATCTTGTTTCTTTAATGCAAATAGTATCTTAGGAAACCGATAGTAGTAGCACGGCGCAAGATCCGGCGAATAAGGCAGATGGCCTAACGCTAGGACGCTACTTAGCTAAAAACCTCTTGACAGACTATGAGGACTGAGCAGGCGCATAGTCTTGGTAGAGAACCCATGACTTGTCCTTCCACAATGCGGGTCGTTTTTTTTATTATTTCACGGAGTTCAGCAAGAACGTAAAAGTAGTATTGCTGATTAATAGTTTGACCTTCAGGAACACAGTGAAGTTACACAATTCCAAGAATATCGAAAAAAGACAATCATCATTGTTTTGAATTTTGATTTGCTCATTCGAGTTTTTTTTTTGGCTCTCGGTGAATTTGGGCTCTTCCAATGCATGTATTGGCGCCTCGTTTTAGGATCATAAGTACAAAACCACGATTCGTCACATGTTATTATCCTTTCTAATAAGTTTGGGTCATTTTCAGTGGAATTTAAAGAGACAGTACAAACATTTTTGCGAGCTTCTTGTTGTTCAAACATGAGAATTTTAGACACCATTTGGCACACACTTTTTGCATGTCAAAATTGTTATGTAAAATTTGCCGTACGCATTCTTTGTCAATTCCTACAGTTTCAGCAATCGCACGAATACTTAGCCGAAAATCAAATAGAACCAGTTTCTACTTTTTTCGATATTGTCAACTGTTTTTGACATGTACACGCGTCCCGGGCGTGGATCATCTTCAACGTCTTTTCTTACATCTTGAAAACGCTTAAACCACTCAAAAACACGTGCACGCGATAAATGTTCATTACCATACGCTTCCTTCAATAAATTATAAATTTCAGTAGCGGTTTTTTCAAGTTTCAAGTGAAATTTCACAACAATTCATTGCTCGATTATCCCACTTAACATTTTCTAGCGAAACAAAAAACAGCAACTCTAATGTGAGCGAAGTCTAGAGTTATACGGATTTGTTTACAGAAGCGAGATGTACAGCATTCGAAAGTGAAGGCTTCACGCTAAACAGCAGTTGGTCGCTGGCGTTTGGCGCATGCGGACTTCTTCTGCAGCAGCGTCCGTCTCGTTATTTAAAAGCTACATCTCATATCTACTATCAAATACAATTAAATTATGAGAGTGGCTTTAAGAATGTGCAAATCAAACTGGGTATGTAATACAGAACCCAATTTCTTACGTATTGTAAAGAACCTTCATTGAATCCTGTGGCATTGTGACTGGTGATTTATTTAAACTTAGGAACTTTGACTTTTATGTTTAAATAGTAAAATTTGCCCTAGATCTGTAATCGAGATCTGATTGCCGTGTGTTTTCAATGTTTCAAGTTCGTTTCTACGCTTCCTGAGCAACAACAAATATTTTAAAAACAGATTTGCTTATTTTTAAGAAATAATCTTAATCTTCTTTGTTTGCATTTCATCAACAATATTTTCCATAAAAAATATACATGTGGTTTTCTTCTTCTTTTGTCCTTCCATGGTATCTGCGCCGATTAAGTTATTTTAACATTTTTTTACTTACAGGACCGGTCATATGTTAATTATTTTCGTTATTATGTGAGTATATAATTGAAAGAAAAACATTATTAGTGATTTATTTATTTATTATTAGAATAAAATTAGTGATAAACTCTTAGTGGGTATTTATAGTGGGTATTTATAGCAACGTAATCAGATAATTAGACTGCGATACAACAAAAATAATATTATAAACTTGATTGAACATTATTAAGGTATTGTTATCAATACCTTCCAAAAAATCAATAACACTTTTTAAGTTTCATATAAACCCTTTGCACTTGAGCTTTCATCTGATATCATCCTTGAATCGCCTATTTTGACGCCTTTGATACAAAGACGATGTCATATATACAACAGAATACTGTCTAACGATCTATTAGACAGTATTCTGTCCACTAAAGAGGGTTATTGAAGCCACAGTATTGCTTGACGCCACATCACTTCAAAGGGTAAATCTTTTGTGTGGAAAAATATTATTAGTTTAACCCTTCTGCTTCAAAGCAAATAACTGTTATGAATTCAAATATATGTAATTATGCATATATATATATATATATATATATATATATATATATATATATATATATATATATATATATATACCAGGTGTCCCATTAAGGATGGATCGCGGCCGTATCTTGAAAACTATTTATCCCACAGCTTTGGGGAAAAAAAATGTACTAAAAATGATCATGAGAAATTCACCAAAAATATTTTTAAGCTTCTAAAACGACCGCAAGAGGGCGTGACGAGCTAAACATTTTTAAAAATCTGTTAACCGAGTAAGTCTGACTCGAGTTAAAAATCTGTTAACCTGTAAGTGTTAACCGAGTAAGAAAATTCTCAGTTATAATTAGCAAACTGCCTCCTACAACTTGTCGTAACTTCGCGAATAAAGAGGGGGGGGGGGGGGGGGAGTTTTACCTATTTAGATAAAAAGTCGTCTAATGCCCGTTTGCCTAAACCGATTTTCCTCAATTTGGATTCATTTAAAAGGCAATTGCTGAGACAATCAGATAATCTGGGAGATAAATTATTTAGTTTATAAATGAAACCGCGAGGTGGCGTTACATTCAACAATAGTTTTTTTGAAGTTTTGTTCAGTTTTTTCAAATAGAGTGGTACAGGTTCTACTACATGGCAAGAAAGGTAATTTAAAGAGGAATCGTCCAGTGAAAATCCGAAATCGATATCTCTGACATGTCAAGAGATATTTCGGTTTTTCTGAAAAAATCAGTTATTATTCCACTACTACCTGCATTAAGTTTAAAAAATATTAACCTAATGTTTGCCTCCCTTCACACTTTACCCAGGCTTAGGACTTGTCCAAATTCTTCGTGCGATATTAATTTGGAGCGTGTTTAAAGGTCAACGGGCCAACAGCGAAGATAATACTAATAATAACAACAGTCAAATAAAATTAACAGCACAGCAGTCTAATAATTAACAGAATCTGAACTTTAACGCCTTTCTAAATGTTCAAAATGCCTTCCATCCTTAGAAATGCAAAGATTTATTTTTCGACGAGTACTAAAAACAGCAACTTCAATTTCCGCTCTTGAAATGCTGGTTATTGAATTTTGAATTCTTTCAATCATGTTTTCTCGTGTGGTAGGACGAGTTTGAAGAACAAGGTATTTTAGTCTTCCCCACAAGTAAAAATCGAGGACTGTCAAATCCGGTAAGCGTGCCGGCCACGAATATAAACTACCCCGTCCTATCCAACGATTTGGAAACGAAGCATCCAAGAAGTTTCGAACCACCTGTGAGAAGTGGGCAGGGCATCCATCATGCTGGTACCACATTTGTCTTCTTGTTTCCAACGAAACATCTTCCATTAGTTCTGGCAGTCCATTTTGTAAAAAATTTAAATATGTTTTACTATTCAAATGTCCATTAAAAATAAAGGGACCAATAATTTTGTCTCCCAAAACACCACACCATACGTTCACACTCCATCTATGTTGGTGGTTGATTTTTAACATCCAGTGTGAATTAGCAACGGCCCAGTAGTGCATATTATGTAAGTTAACGCCTCCATCACTGCTAAAAGTAGCTTCATCAGTCCATAGTACGCGTTTTAAGAATTGTTTATTTCCACTACACATATTTTTTAACCAGTGACAATAGTCTACCGTCTGTCGAAATCGTTGTCCAAAAAGGCTTGGTGTAAGACAACATGATAGGGGTGCAGCTTGTTATCTCTCAAGATTCGATGAACGGATGTCTTGCTAACACCTAATTCTTCAGATATTTGTCTGATATTTAAATGGGGGTTGGTTTCAATATAAGCCAGAACATTTACGACATTATCTCCATTACGAATCGAACGTAACCTGGTGCGGACTGGATCTGAATGCACAATTCCTGTTTCTCGTAAGCGTCTTGCTAGACGTGTAAACACCTTCTTCAAATAATGCTTTCTTTCGGGATATTGACTTGCATATTGCTGCTCTGCAATACATGCATTTTCAAAACATTGGAAATACACCGCCAACATGTCATAGGCCTCGTTATTCGTAAAAGGCATTGTTAGATATTATTATAATAATTATTAATAATCAATAAATGCAATGTTGAAAATGTAATGCATTTCAAAACTGACAAGTTAATTTGACTGTTTTTGTTTGTTTCCACGGTTCCCTTACACTCTTTGTGTAATGTACCTAAGGATTGCATGCATTTATTTGGAAACCCGAAAACGCATAATTTCATTCATCCATTCATTTAGTTTAAAAGAAAGAGTAGGTATATTTATTAATGACTATTTCAATATTCTGTGAAGTAGTATTTAAGCATCACAAAAGAGAAAATGCAACAATTGGGGAAAGGCATTTTTTCCCCTTATGTAATTAAATTAGAAAATATTATCAAGGTCAGGATTAGAACATTTATGATGATTGATACTGAATAGATAATTTTATTTTTTAAATAAAATTGTTGCGGTTGCGATTGCGACCTAAATATTAAGACCAATTTTTAACTTAATATTACAGTAAAAATTAAAACTAACTGATTTTTTTCAGAAAAATCGAAATATCTCTTGACATGTCAGAGATATCGATTTCGGGTTTTCACTGGACGATTCCTCTTTAAATTACCTTTCTTGCCATGTAGTAGAACCTGTACCATTCTATTTGAAAAAACTGAACAAAACTTCAAAAAAACTATTGTTGAATGTAACGCCACCTCGCGGTTTCATTTATAAACTAAATAATTTATCTCCCAGATATCTGATTGTCTCAGCAATTGCCTTTTAAATGAATCCAAATTGAGGAAAATCGGTTTAGGCAAACGGACATTAGACAACTTTTTATCTAAATAGGTAAAACTCCCCCCCACTTCTTTATTCGCGAAGTTACGACAAAATGTCATAAAACAAAGTTGTAGGAGACAGTTTGCTAATTATAACTGGGAATTTTTCCTACTCGGTTAACACTTGAAAATACACAAAAAAATACCTTAGCCAATAATGCAAAATTAGTCTCATTTGATGTAAAAAGCTTCTTTACTTTTATACCAGTAAATGATTTAATTACAATTTTAAATAGACATATAGACAATACAGAGGTAGAAGACAAATTAAAAATTGAACTAAAAACGGCAATCCTAGTTTACTTCGAACAAAATTATTTTCAATATAACAATGAGATTTATCAACAAAAACACGGTCTTCCAATGGGTTCACCTATCTCACCTTTGTTATCTGAAATTTTTATGGCTGATTTCAAAAATGTTATTTTTTCAAGTCTAAAAATCCATCAATAAACAATATATCGCAGATACGTGGATGATGTTTTTACATTTGGAATGGTACGGAAAGAAATTTACACATGTTTTTAGGCCATTTTAATTCCATAAATAAAATGTTTTATTCACTGTAGAGATTAAACTTAATGATGAAATGAACTTCCCAGGCATAAAGATAAAGAAAATATATAATAAATTTTAATTTGATATTTACAGAAAAGTGACTACAACAGACAGGGTTATATACTTTAGTTCTAAGTAATATTAGCAAGTCAAACTATCTCCTTTTCATAGTCTAATACATAGGTTAGTTAGTTTTTCACTAAACAAAGATAATTTTAATAAAGAGCTATATACCATTAAACAGATAGCAAAAATCAATGGCTACAAAGAAGGATTAATTAACATATTGTTAAAAAATAAACAAAGAAAGTTGTATTTACAAGAATTATATAACATTAAAAAGCAAAAAAACAAATCTTTTAAATGTATTACTTACACTTCGAAACTTAGTAATATAGTGTATTAAAGATTAAATAAACTTGGTTGTAAGACTATTTGTGTTAACAAACTTAAACTAAACCTGAAGAGATTTACCACTAAACACCAAAACACTTTTTTGAACTGCTCGACGCACGTTTCGCTAACCATATTAGCATCATCAGGAGATGATTTAATTTTTTTAATCATCAGGAGATTAAATCATGTCCTGATGATGCTAACATGGTTAGCGAAACGTGCGTCGAGCAGTTCAAAAAGTGTTTTGGTGTTTAGTGGTAAATCTCTTCAAGTTTAGTGACAACTAAACCTCTCAAAAACTCTCTCAAAAACTCAACACCAAAGGTTCCAATAGAAGAATTGATTAACAAACTTAATGTAGGTAGAATGTTAGTTAATAATAAGTATAAAACGGATACTTTAGATAAATCGGGTGTAAATAAAATTAACTGTAAGGATTGTGAAGCGGTATATATCGGTCAAAGTAGTAGAAGTATAGGTTTTAGAATAAAAAAACACAAAAAGGATATCTTAATATAATATAAAAAGCCCCGGAATGTCCACACCTTGTATTGAAAACAATCATTTTATCGATATAAACAATGTTAAATTATTACACTCAGGAAAGAAAAGTAAAAAATTAGACCTACTAGAAATATTGGAAATAAAAAAATTTTTAAGGAATAGCTATATAATAACCACAAATGACCAACTAAATTTCCAAAACACCCCGGTAATAGATAAGATCATATTGTAATTGAATAGCCCGGTTTTTACCACCCGATATTTAGAATAATTAGATTAGACGTTAAAAAAAAACAAATAATGAAAAAGAAATAATTTTACCTGTATACTTGGAAACACTGTGTTTGACCATTAGTATTAGATCAAGCTACTCTTGAGAAAGTCCTAATAACCTCCTCAGGCCCAAGCAAATTTTAGCTTTTTTTTTTGATTCGTCAACTTTGTCTGTTCCAATGCATCATAAGAAAGCCCCAAAAAATTGTAAAAAAATTCCACAGGACTTGGCCGAGGGCATGTCCCCCAGGCATGACATTGGGCTAGAACATACCCAAAATTTACCAACCACCAGGTATTTTTGTGGGTAGAAAAGTATCATTGTCATTACTGCCAAAGTTGTATTTTAAAAAAATAATAACGTGCATATATATTTATAATTTATGATACCATTTGAAATAATTTTTTTCGGGTTGTAGTCATAAATAAACTTTGCACGAGCTGCATCTAATATGCGCTTTGTTGGATGAACACCCAGGAAGCCTGCATCTGTTTTTTTGTTACAGGATGCGGGAATTCAGGGAGATGCAGGCTTTGCTGTATTATTTGGGCATCAGGTGGGTGTGGTCTAGGAGTTCTTAGTTTTTTTTGCTAGCTCCACCCGCTTCGTCTCTTCCGGCACGTAATCAGAATCCTCTTCAGATTCTGAATAACGTTGCACGGGTCCATGCCTCAGGTAGTGCTCGTATTGAATTCTAAAATCGAGGTTATCCAAAGTATCGTTGCTATTGAAAAATCAACAAGGTGCATTATGGTTCTCACTGGCCATTTACGAGTTCTTGCAGATATCCGGTAAAAACTTATAACACGATCTAGAAAATCTACACCGCCTATGTTGACATTGTAAGTTTTTAAAGCAAACTGGCGAGGAACTTGGTTTCGCTGACTCCTGGCTCGCTCCAAGGAATGCACTGGTTTACTGGCTCGTATCCGTACTGGTTTGACATCAGTCCGACAAGCTTATTGTCCATCCATTTTATGACGGCTTGATGCCCGTCACCGCTCACTACCTGCTCAATTTGTCCTCTTGCTTCCCTTTTCATTTGTTTATCATTCTTCAACAATGCATTGGCAGCTTTCGGTACGCGACTACTTTGTATTGTGCCAGTCCCTGGACAGCTGTTCTCGGAAACCATAAAAACAGATAATCCTTCAGGAACTGTCTCTAGTAATCTCATTATCGCCTTGCCCTCGTTGTTTAATCTTTTAGTGTAGGTGCTGGTGGTGATGGGGTCACCCTTTTCCTGGTAAAAAAAATAAATCTAATGGGATTCCATTTGCTCCTGCACATACAAAAAGCTTTATTCCACAAGGATTTGGTTTGCTTCTGATTATCTGCCTTGCTGGCATTTTTCCCCAGAATGGAACCATCTGCTCACCGATACAGACTATTCTGTGGGCGTAAATTCAGTCTACATCCTGTTCGAATAATATGGAAGAGAGGCTCAACTTTCCAAAATTTATTGGCCTCTTTTTGTTCTTCGATAATGTTACTGTCGTCCAGTAATTTTACATGGCTTCTAATTGCCTTGTGCCTTTCCCGAGGCATTACCCCAGCTATACCCTCTTGTTTTATCCTTCGGTCCCAATATGGTTCTCTATTCTCATTCTGGGGTATCCTAGGTACGATATCATGATTGTCATAGTAAAAAATCTTTTCATTTTATCAGGCGTTGTCTTGAGTAGCTTACCCTTTTCGAATAGATACTTTCTGTTTGTTTACTCACTTACAATATTGAAAAAATCGCCCGAAGATATTTTCGGACATAATCATAGATAGGCAAATCTATTGCATAATTTGTCGGCGGTTCGTATTCAGGAGCTGGCGCTACAGGAAAAAATCATTAGTTGCAGAAAAGTTGTAGAAAAAGTCTGAAGGAGCACTAGCTGCCAGTAAGTCACTTTGCAAATCCAAGTCAACATCAATATCCTCCTCTCCGTCTTCGTCTTCCTCATGGGTGCCCTCATTGGCCTCAGGCAAGTAATTCGGATCACCGTTGCCATCATCAGATAAATTCATATCACTCACGTTCCCATCTAAAATATCCTCCACAAACTGCTCAAATCTTTCTGAATCTGCAAAAAAATATTTAGGTACGTTGAAAAAAAAGAAAAATCACATATTTTGTGAAAATCAACAAAATTTCAATTAATTCTACTAGATAATGTTAATTTCAAATCAAAATATTAAATTACGATTCATTTGTGTTAGTAAAAAATAAAATACTTTACGTAAATCGAAATGTAAACAGAAAGTTCTAGAAAGAAATCAACCCAATGTCCCCCACAGGAGACTTACAAATTTGTTATTGTTTTGCCACATTTTGATAACAGTTATCGCAAGAACAAAAATATTCCTTTATTCTGTGATATTTTAGGTAAATATTGCTTTCAAAAAAATAAAATAAAATATAAAGATTTGTACAAAAAAATATACATACAGACAGAAATCCATTCAGAACGATTACGTCTAGGAGTCGCCTTATTGATATCAACACTAGAACTGATAACAACGAGCTGAGTCTACCATTCGTTCAGGACAAGTAAAGACATCTGTTGAGAGCTTCCAGAACTAAAAACACAGTTGCCAAGGTCTATAGGAAAGCAACTGTAGCCAAGGTCGCAGAAAGAGATTTCTGTCCCCTACAGGAGACAGCGGGCCTGAGGAGGATAAGCTGAAACATATATAGTAAGTGTATCATTTAAAATCTTAGTATTTGTTGCTGTGTTAGGCTGAAAACTTTCAATCGTATTATATTATGGAGAACATGATAATTTATATATTTAGAAAATATCTGCTTTTCATTCCTGAAAAGACGAACCAAACATAATTTCCCTTTCCTTGCAATTCTAAACATCTTTACCATTATTTTCTATCACTCTAAAAACAGAGCTGTTATTTTTACATCTAATAGTTTTAGAGTTTCGCGTAAAAATTGGAATACAAAGTCTGATCGATACTCGATTACACGAGCGACGTGAAAAATCAGCAAAAAACTAACAAAAATTGCATCAGAAAAACTAGCAATGGAAATAAATGCTTTAGTATCCACTTTCGTAGTGAATTATTCCGTAGAAGTTATTTCATTTCCCCTTTTTAAATCTGGAAAATTAAATGGTGTTGCTTTTAGCGTCTAGATTCCACGGTCGACGGATTTATAATAATTGGATGAGTTTCGATGTTCAGCTCAATTTGGTTCGTCTCATATTTAATATTCAAAAGTTAATGTACTTGTTAAATCTAAGTAACAACATATTAAATTAACAAAGGGTTATGTAAAAATGTTTATATCGGATGTATCATAGCAAATTTAAAAACCTCATCTCATCATATTTTAGAACTGTTATACCAAACGGTATGCATTCAATAAGTCTTCACATTTGAATAAAAAAAGCTTCTTACAAGGATCAAAAACCCAACGATCTCCAGAAAAAACAAAGTTATTAAATCATCAATCGACAATAAATAAAATTTTAAGCAAATCTGTATAAAAATATTTTTGGCAAATATTAGTTTGTTATTATTTAACCACTATATAAATAAACTAATGGACATTGCTAAACTATTTTTTTTTAAATTAAGAATCATACCCCACAGAACGATGTGGTAACTTCGTAATATTGCCATGGCAATGATGTTTGACTTCAGAGTTCAGTGCAATTAAGTTCAATTTTGAGCCAAATATATGTTTTGTACACGAATATCACGATATGCGTCGTATTTATGGGGAAGATCTCTAAAATTCCGAAAGGATTAGGCATGTAACTACACCTAGAAAGATAGCTTCCAGCTTCGCAGATATTTGTCCTGTACCTCAAAGTATCTCAAAGACTTTTACATACGAATAATGTGATTCGCCATGTGGGCGCCAACGAAAAATCGGGAAACAAATTTTACTTGTCGTTGAAGAGGATTGTACTAGAAGCAGTCGAAGTTTAGGGCGAAAAGTTAGAGTTTTCCAGTACACAGAATATTAAATAAGTAGTTATTCTACCCTTCTGATGTATAAACATACAAGCAAGCAATTAATGGTTTATGGGCCAAAACCAAAGAAATTCAAATATTTTGTTCAATGTTTCTTTACTTTACTTACTTTCTTTACATTAATTTAATTTACTATACTAGTTAAGCTTCTTTCCCCAGAAATAGGATAATGGACAGGAACAATTAATTTTAGAAAACAACGATGTTTAGCTTAAAATGACGCAAATCGTTTAAAATATATTATGGTGTGAAATTAGGTGAAATGGTTGTTAATATACATACATATATACATATATATATATATATATATATATATATATATATATATATATATATATATATATATATATGTTTTTTTTGTCATGTCCACCCTACTTAAGGGACATTGCACTCTCGGACTACCGTCTATCCCGCTACCTTCAAAATTGTCTAAATGGGAAATATTTTAAGACCGAACAAGAGTAAATAACCTGTTGATATATTTTGGCAAAAAGGTGGCATTTTTGGCAATAATGACGCTAACATAAAAAACCAAATAAATATTTTCATCTATTATTTGCGTTTCTCTTATATATATCGTAACGTTTGACATTGTTGACTGTTATGTACTTAGAATTTTCGTGCGATGATTTACGGCTTTTGACGTGGATTATCTCAACAACTGTGCATCGTTCAACTCACTTCGACTTTCGGCGATAAAGCACCATCTAAAACCATTGTATTTTTGTCACTGGTTTAGTGAATTCAGTCGTGGCCACCGTTCGCTCACGGATGAATTTAAATAATGGCGTCCAAAATAGGTTGTTGTGTCAGAAAACATTGATACAGTGCGCGAACTGATAAAGCAACATCCTTATGTGATATACCCTGAGATTGAGACATCTCTGGGCATTAGTACGCCAAGTATATGCAAGATTTTTCATGAATATTTAGCCGTGAAAAAGATTTGTGCGCCTTATATTCCACATAATTAGGAATGGGTCTTTCAAAATTAGCCAAACCCAACAAAAGTTGTTTGCGCAAGAATAACTTCGAAGCAAATGGTTGCCAGTTTTTTTTTTAGATAAATGGGCCTGTGGCTACAGTGCCACTAGATAATCCTAAAACTGTCAATTATGAATGGTGCATAACCATTTGTTTGCCAGAATTCTCGCAAGAAATAAGAAAAAACAAGCAGCAACGCAGAATCATTCTTCACTATGACAACGCGTGCTCTCAAACATCGGACCAAACAAATCAATTTTTGACCGGTCAAAACATCAAATTGATGGGTCATCCGCCGTACAGTCCTGATTTGGTACCCAATGATTTCTATTTGTTCCCGTCCAGGACGAATAAACTACTTGGTCAACGATTTTCGATACGAGAAGAAGGGGTTGATTCGTTCAAAATGCATGTTTTGGAGATTCCTCAATCGAAATGGAAAAGTGTTATGAAAATTGCTTCAAGAGTATGCAGAAGTATATCGATCGTCGCGGAAAAGACTTTGAAAAACTATAAAATTATTTTCGGTGATTAATATTTATTTCTAATTATTATTCCGGATACATAAATAGCATCCCTCGTATTAGCTTCGCAAGACGTTTTAATATTTCTGTGTTCTTCAGAACGTTCCTGAATCCTTCAATTATTAGCTCTGTTGTGCGCACGTCTTCTCCCTAATAGACTTTTTATATACATATTTTAAAAAAACATCTTTTAACCTAGGTGGCTAGTGATTTATTTAAACTTAGGAAATGTTTATATATTGAATTATTTGGGTAGATATTAGTCACAATATATATATATATATATATATATATATATATATATATATATATATATATATATATATATATGTATATATATATATATATATATATATATATATATATATATATATATATATATATATATATATATATATATATATATATATATATATATATATATATATATATAATATGAAGAATTCACGAATTTTATTTTTTTTTTAATTTCATGATCAGAGTTAATTTTATACCAAATGGAAATTTTTTCAAAACTCTTCAAAATATTTCTACGAAGAAATATGATGCAAAATTGTACTAAGCAAAAGACGAACACATAAAGGGGCCTCAAACCAGCACATATCCATGATCCGTTTCGGGGTCAATCTCAGTCAATATAAGCAACACCCACGAGCTATCTTAAAAAACCTGGTTCAAGAATCAGAAAAAAAAAATATGTGTAGAATTCACGAATGCTATAAATAATATAAAAAGCAATGAACCGAAGGGTGAAGATGAATCGAAAATTATTCATCTTAGTTTAAATATTATATTTAATAGTTATTATTTATTTTTTAAATACTTATACAGGCCCTTCATTTAATGCCGAGAACGACGTGACCTATAGATGTGAACGATGAACAGTTGGTAACGATTAATACGAAATAATTTTCTTAAATTACGTTTTTTCATACATAATATTTTTCTTTGAATTATACAAAGTTTAGCACTAATAACGAAAATAACTATAACCTTCGACATTATTTTCAATCCAAAGTTCAAAAAAAATTAAAATAACTCCACCAGAGCAGATGCCATGGAAGCAAAAAAATAAGAGAAAAGCATGTCGTAGATTTTTTGTGGAAATTGCTGTTGATGAAATGCAAACTGAAACGACAATTATTTCTTTTAAACAATGAAATGTGTTTAAGAGGTTTTTTTTAAAATATTTTTGTCGCTTAGGAAACATAGGTAGCTATGCTTCCTAAGCATAGCTTCCTATGCTTAGAACGCAGAGGTTATAAAAATAAGATTATATAAAATAGGTTATAAGAAATAAATTTGAAAAACGCACGGCGAACAAATCTCAATGACAGATCTATGGGAAATTCTATTATATATTTGATGATTAATACTAGTTTAACTACTAAGTTAACTTACTAAGTTTAAATAAATCACTAGCAATCTGGATTACAGGATTAAATGAAGAATTTTTAATATATATTTATAAAAAATCTATTAGGGAGAAGACGTGCTATATACGCGATATATATCGCTATATATATGCGATAAAGCTAACAATTGAAGGATACACGAATGTCCTGAAGAACACAGAAATATTAAAACGTCTTGCGAAGCTAATACGAGGTTTGCTATTTATGTATCCGGAATAATAAAATAAAAAGAAATATTTATTATTGAAAATGATGTTACTGTTTTTCGAAATATTCTCCGCTATGATCGATATACTTCTGCATACGTTTGAATCAATTTTCATAGTACTTTTTCCATTTTGATTAAGGTATCTCCAAAATATGCATTTTGAACGCATCAAACGCTTCTTCTGGCATCGAAAATCGTTAACCACGTAGTTTATTCTTCCCGGACGGGAACAAAAGGAAATCATTGGGTGCCAAATCGGGACTGTACGGCGGAACCCATCAATTCGATGTTTCGACTGGTCAAATATTAAGTTGTTCGGTCCGATGTGTAAGAGCTCGCGTTACCAAGGTGAAGAATGATCCGGCGTAGCTGATTGTTTTTACCTATTTTTTAAAGACTTCTGGCAAAAAAATGGTATGACTTGCAGACTTGGTTAGAAGATGTATCGCTCAATATCTACAGAGAAATGTGGTGTCAACAAGATGGTTACACCGCGTATTATGCTCGCCGTCTACAGGATTATTTGAACAAAGAGTATCCCGAAAGGTGGATTGGGCCCCGTGGTTCAATTGAGTGGCCTCCTCGTTCTCCGGACCTAAACTATTTTGATTTCTCTTACTGGAGTTGTATAAAAGTAAAAGTGAATTCAAAACCAATAAAAAATCTAGCCGAATTGTGTCACAGAATTGTTGAAAAAGCAGAAAAAATTCGATTCGCACGATTCGCACGATTGATGAAAAGATCTTTTCTGAGGCGGTGTAAAGCATGTATTCGTGCCGAAGGCAAACAATTTGTCCATTTAACTTTAGTTTTAAAGAAAAATATTCTGATAAATAAAATTATTACAATAATTCCTTTCATTTCATTTTGATTAAATTTTATTTTAACAAAATAATATAACAATTATTAATTTGACTCCCACACATTGCTTTTGGGTTGAGTTTTTTTGAAATAAGGTTCTTTTTCAAAAAAAGGCAATAATATTTTTTGTGGGAAAAAAATGCCATTAGTTATATCATTTTAAAATCTTCACTAAATGGGCCATCTTAAAGTTGAATGTCAATCTGTCTCTCTCTAATTCGTCGTCGAACATCGTCACTATCTATATCACATCGGTCTATCTCACTTCACACTGGTAAAGTTTATTTTTGAGCACACAAAAGTATTTTTTCCCATGATATGAGATTTTTGAAATGTGACCCTTTTGCAAAAAAATAAGTAATAATACTTTTTGTGGAAAGAAAAGTGCCAATTGTTGTACCATTTTGAAATCTTGACTAAACGAGCCATCTTTTGAAATAACTAGTAAGTAGTAATACATAAAGGGAAAGGGATAAAGGGAAAGGGATAAAGGGAAAGGGATAAAGGGAAAGGGATAAAGGGAAAGGGATAAAGGGAAAGGGATAAAGGGAAAGGGATAAAGGGAAAGGGATAAAGGGAAAGGGATAAAGGGAAAGGGATAAAGGGAAAGGGATAAAGGGAAAGGGATAAAGGGAAAGGGATAAAGGGAAAGGGATAAAGGGAAAGGGATAAAGGGAAAGGGATAAAGGGAAAGGGATAAAGGGAAAGGGATAAAGGGAAAGGGATAAAGGGAAAGGGATAAAGGGAAAGGGATAAAGGGAAAGGGATAAAGGGAAAGGGATAAAGGGAAAGGGATAAAGGGAAAGGGATAAAGGGAAAGGGATAAAGGGAAAGGGATAAAGGGAAAGGGATAAAGGGAAAGGGATAAAGGGAAAGGGATAAAGGGAAAGGGATAAAGGGAAAGGGATAAAGGGAAAGGGATAAAGGGAAAGGGATAAAGGGAAAGGGATAAAGGGAAAGGGATAAATGGAAAGGGATAAAGGGAAAGGGATAAAGGGAAAGGGATAAAGGGAAAGGGATAAAGGGAAAGGGATAAAGGGAAAGGGATAAAGGGAAAGGGATAAAGGGAAAGGGATAAAGGGAAAGGGATAAAGGGAAAGGGATAAAGGGAAAGGGATAAAAGGAAAGGGATAAAGGGAAAGGGATAAAAGGAAAGGGATAAAGGGAAAGGGATAAAGGGAAAGGGATAAAGGGAAAGGGATAAATGGAAAGGGATAAAGGGAAAGGGATAAAGGGAAAGGGATAAAGGGAAAGGAAGTGATAAATTTAGCTGGCATAATTTTTTAAACCACGACCCAATTAAACTTTTTTTACTGTATTAAAAACGTTCATTGTTTGATTTGTGACTGCGTTTAATAGCATGGTTATTTAAGATTATAAAAAATAAAACAAAAATTGAGAAATTTGTGATTACAGTACCTTAAATTACAGCCTAGGGTGTTAAATTTCCAGATTTTCAAAAATATGCCTATTGTCACTTAACTCAGTGACTTGGATTTTTTTTTTCTCTTAGTTTTGCCAGAACTGGTATAACCTGGCCTTTCGCCCGGCACCCGCTTGATGTTGAGTTTTGGGACACCCTGTATATTACTCAGTCCCGAACTAGCATGATTGAAGCGCCATTCCGAAGTGGACTTTACACATGGGTGGGGAATCGAAACACGGCACCGCTTTCGTACTGTCCGGCCATTGCCATAAGGCACAACGTGGCACACAAAACAGATAAATATATAAATTAAGTTTATAAATAATATGTATGAGATAATTCTTGCTTGATATGCTTTTTTTTGCTGACACTAAAAAGTAGCGAAGAAGGTAAAAAGTTATTCTTTTAAAAGTTAGAACTTAAAATCAGTCACAATCCTAAACAATCCGGTAATTTTTAGTTTATCTTAAATGAACAAATAATACCATTGTGTCCTCCACTTCATCCAGTAAGATGTATTCCAGAGATCCAATTTTGGGGAAAAAAAAAATTAATAAATAATTGCCTTATTTTTCAAAAATATTCAAAAGAAAATTTCGATCTCATGCCTTTGGAATAATTTTGGTGGGGATAAATCTCTGGTTTACACAATCTTTGGAAACACTCAGACCACCACTGGAAGTATACCACGCGATATGTGTAAAAGAGTAATCGTAAATTGGGTCTCGAGAATTTATTTCATCATACGAAGTAGAAAGGGACAAAGTAATGTCTGAATAATAGAAAGGGACATTCGAACGATATTAATTTCAAAGCATAATACCATTGTTTGTTCTTATTATTACGGGATTATCGTTACACACTATTATTGAATAACCCTTTATTATCACATTAGATCCTAAATAGATACATCATATTAATATTAACCACTTGTCAAGTCAAATGAGATAACTTGAGACGATTACCTATAAATATGTCTTTTCGAATTCCAAGTTCTATACAGTTTTACAATTTTATGATAATTGCACGTACATGAAATTAAACAGTTGGTGGTTTGTATACTTAGGATGTGTCTAACTTTCTATTTGAGGAACCTAAATCAAAAACAACATTTGTCTTTCATTGCAATTTCGATCTTCCATGCGATTATTTCCTTTCACTATGAAAACGGAACTCTTGCTGTTTTAATACCCTATAAACATTGAATTTCATTTAAGAACCGGAATGCAGACAGGGCCAGATCAATATTCGATTACTAGAACGGTCTGAAAACCGACAAAAATTGTGCAAGAGAAACTGGTAATAGAAATAAATACTTGACTATCTAATTTCGTAGTGAATTATTTTGTAGAAGTTATTCAGTTTCCTCTTTTTCTGCTATTTTCGTTTTAAGATTACTTGGAAAATTCAACATTATTTCCTGCGATTTCACGCTCCATTTGTTTATGTTAATTAGGTAGTTTTCCGATATATTCAATTTCATTAGTTATAAGTTTAACATTGAGGATTAAACATTGAGAGATTCAAATTGAGATTTTCCTTCATCGATATATAATAAAACAAAGTATACTTTATCATTATTAGGTAATATGCAAATTCTATCTTAATTCATTAGTAGTGTAATTCGTTAAAAGTAGTTTATGTAAATAAGCCAAGATTACAAATATTGCAAAGCTATACAGCGCTGAAAACTGATTGTTAACTTTCTATATCACTGATGGAACTATGATATAGTAGAATAGTGAATTAGTTACTGGAATCACCTTCAGGTGGTCGGTTACGGATGTTTCACTGTTGTTCAGGGTCCCAAAATGGTCTCCTTTGAGGTAAATTTTCAATCTTCGGAAAAAAGAAAAAGTTACAAGGCCTCAAGCCTGGTGAAAAAGAGGCTTCGGAGACACAATGATGTACACCCAAATATTCTTGATTTTCAGTTTTATACGAAAGTCTTTCAAGAAGTTTTCGATAAAAATGTCAGTTTATCGTTTGGCCTTGAGGCATAACTTCCTTATGGATAATCCTATGATCAAAAAACGAAATGAGTATCATTCTGTCTTTTTTGGCCTTGGTGAGGCTGGAATGGCTCTTTTCTGGCTCCGTTTCTGAGTCATACTAAGAAATCCTAGCCTCGGTCATTTTCAATCCATCTCAAAAAGTCAAGACATGTTCCCTTCCTGTTGTCCTTTTCGTCCTGCGAAATGTTTTTCGGAACCATTTCCACGCAGATTTTCTTCATTTCCATTTCATTAGTAAAAATTCGATGAACGGTTCTGAATGAGTCAAATTCAAGTGTTCCCCGATCATTTCGACCGTAAACCAGCAATCAGAATACACAAGATCCTGGATTCTGTGGATATTTTTACCACTTCTTGCAACTGAAGGCCACTCGCCGCAAAATTTATTTTCAGTCGAGTTTCGGGCTGAGAAAGCCTTAAACTACCAGGAAGCCTAACCGCTTCACAAAACACTGTTTTTATAGGTATAGTTAAATTTTACAAACGTTTTCGTCACACTGTGCCCAAGTCTGAAACAAAACTTGATAACGCACTAGTGCATGAAAGTGTTGTCACCCATTTTCAGAACGCAGTAAGGAAATCCGGTTCCTGAATAGAATTGCTACAGATTACCAAGTGTCTTTAGGGGGTTTAAACTCGCCCTTAAGATGCATCAGATGTTGATTTTCTTCCCAAGGGGAAGCCAAAAGAGTTGACGGATCAAACTTTACGTCACATTATTTTTATTTAGACATCTCGTATGCCTCTAATTTTTTTCCTTCAGTGACATTGCGATAACACCTCACATGCATGGAAGAATAAATATTAAGCAAAGATTGCAGAAAGTGCAGAATAACTGAAAATAAAAATCCATTGAATCTTTTGTTTTATTGAGTTTCTAATGCAAGTCAAGTAATTGGAAATATTGTAGAAAGAATCTTTGTTATTTAAATATTTCCTTGATTACAAGGTTCAGCCATCATTCGATTTTATCATTTGATATATATATATATATATATATATATATATATATATATATATATATATATATATATATATATATATATATATATAGAGGTGACAGATAAGTTGATTTTGCTCAAGGACAAGAACTTTATATTATAAATTTGTTCTATAAGAAAAATATCAACAGAAAATGGACATAGAAAAGTCCATCTGGACTCACAAGTGAAATTGACTACATCATGATCGACGATAAAACAATATTTACCAATTGTACTGTCCTTAACAATTTTAATGCTGGAAGTGACCACCGAAAGGTACGAGCAAAAGTTAGGACTAACTGTCGAAGAGAGAAAGAATGGTAAGGTCAAAGAAAGCCAAAGTGGATTCTGGGAAATTGCTGGAGAGGGCTAGTGATTTTGAAATGTTAGAGGTTGTCAGAAAATTTTATTCCTAGTTATATAAACATCAGTACCAATCAAAACCAACAATACCCACGAAAGAACAAATGCCAGATATGCTACTGGAGGAAGTATCGAATGCTATAGAATCGATGAAAAACGGCAAGACTTCAGGAAAGGACAGTGTAACTGACAAAATGCTAGAAGCTGGTGGTCAGACGTTACATAAAACACAGGCTAAATTATACTCAAAATGCCTCAAGGAACGGGGGGAAGTGCCTGACTTATGGAAAAATGCAGCAGTGATCTTTTTACATAAGAAAGAAGCATAGGAAGATTTAAGGAACTATATATATATATATATATATATATATATATATATATATATATATTATATATATATATATATATATATATATATATATATATATATATATATATATATATATATATATATATATAAGTCCAATAAGCCTCCTATCAGTAATGTACAAATTTTCAGTAAGATAATATCTAAAAGAATATTAAAAAAACTGAATGAGGCACAACCAAGAGAACAAGCAGGATTCAAAAGTAGATTCAGTACAATGGATTACATCCAGGTTGTACAGCAGGCCATAGAAAGGCCCAACGAATACACCATGCCACTGTGCTTGGCTTTTATCGACTACGAAAAAGCATTTGACTCGATCTCAAAGCTTGCCATAATGGATGCACTGCTTAGCCAGGTAGATAAAGCATATGTAAATCTATTAGGATCGATATATGATGTAGCTACAGCGACAATTCACCTTGATGATCTTGAAGTGGGAATTAATGTAGAATGAGGCATACGGCAGGGCGACGCAAATATCGCCTATTCTTTGCTCGGCTGGCCTTGAAGAAGTATTCCGTAAACTGGATTAGGAACGGGATGGTGTAAAGATCAATGGTTCAAACTTAAGCCATCTTAGATTTGCAGATATTATCGTTCTCCTTATATATGCTACAAAAACGCATACAAGAGCGGCAAAGGGCTGGCGAACCATTTGGCTTAAAAATAAACCTGGAAAAGAATCAGGTTATGTTTAATAAATTCGCTCAAGATAGAAGAATTTCAGTTTTAGGAAGGGGTTTGGAGATCGCGTGAAATGTGGCTGGCAGGCATTCGGCAGACTCAACATAGTATTTAAGAGCAGACTCCCATTTTTCCTAAAAAGAAAAGTCTTCAATCAGTGCGTCCTACTCGTTATGACATACAGAAGTGAAACCTGGACACTCATTTCAAAAATTTCGGGTAGCACAGAAGGAAATGGAAAGATGTATGCTTAGCATTACAAGACGAGACAGAAAGCCCTGAGTATAGATCGGGAAACAAACGAAAGTCTGTGACATCATTGGAAGAGTAAAGCAATTAAAATAGAGATGGGCAGGCCATTTAGCGAGGGGGTGGAACGACAGATGGACCAAGGCAATTCTGGAGCGGATACCAATTCAACGCAAGCGTCCGCAAAACAGACCGAAACGACGATGGACTGATGACATCGTTAAGTATATTGAACACGAATGGCAGAGGAAAGCGCAGGACCATGAAAGTTGGAAATATGCTGAAGAGGCCTTTATCGTGCAGTGGATCGACACGGGTTAATGATATATATATATATATATATATATATATATATATATATATATATATATATATATATATATATATATGTATATATATATATATATATACACACACAGGTAAATATAAATTCGTACGACTTGTAACAACTTCCTAAATTGCATCAGCCTACAAATGTTGTTTTTAGTTAAAATTTAATTCAGATTCTTTATTCAACAAAATTATCTATTTTTAAAAATAGCCGACAAACAATTTTTAGCAATTACAGAAGACGCTATAATTTCTAACTTAAAAAGCGAAATGATATGAAACTTTCACCACTGGTCTGTTTAGTAGTACAGTTATACCAAAACATACGACATAACCAAAAATAATTGGTTATGTCGATTTGTACAGCGCGCGAGTTTTTAAATCAAAAGTCCGCTTACTTTGTAATCATGGCAGTATATCGTTCATATAATATCATATCGTTATAAATAAGCTGACCGAGAAAAAATTGAAAACGGGTCGTAACATGAGTGACAGTTCCAGAGTTGAGCACCAACTGACATATCAGCTCTGGATAACTAAAGTTAAGCGACGCCGTTCGCGGATACCTGATATATCTGATACTTAGCGATTTAAGGGTATCAAAAACCAGTGGCCTCCATGGCCTGTAGCGTAGAATAATAAATAAATATGAGTTAAAATAACTGAACTCTTAAAACATAGTGACTAGAAAACTATTCTTAAAGCTTCGATTTATTCAATATATGCTGAATGTAATAGTGACTAATAACTAAAAACATAACTGCATGTGACTGTGGCGACCCATATCAAACAATGAACCATCTGCTGAACTCCTATCCTTTGAGAAGTCTCCCAGGTGGCCTACGTGAACTCAATGATGCCACGCCGACTACACTGAAATGGTTCCATAATCTTGACGTGAGTGCATTATCGTAATATATATATATATATATATATATATATATATATATATATATATATATATATATATATATATATATATATATATATATATATATATATATACATTTTCGAGTGTTCTGATCTTCCACACCCCTCTCATCTTTCTCCGTGGATTCTCTTTCCTCCTGCATCCACTTTATCCCCGATCGCCTTAAAACTTTCTGATGCAACGTTCCACATATATATTTTGTTTCTGTACGTTCTTCTATTCTCAATCTCTGCTGGGTACATTTATGCCTTTCCCAGATCAAAAAGATAAAGTGTTAGGGTTAGAGGCGCATCGGCAACTAAGCTATTTAGCGACTGGATCTACAGCTTAACGTGGGTTCCGAACCACGGTCATCAGCTTCCGACGAACTCAGGCCAGCACTCCCCTCAGGCTATAAATCCTTGGTTATGTGCCTACCCATAAGTCAGCAGGAATAATACCGACTGGCGAGTGACCAACGTAGAACACTTCTCAGAAGACATGCGGCCTTACCCAGACTTTAACGGGCATGACTGAGGGGTAATTCGTTGTCGGATTTTACACTCTTGCCTAGAAACAAACACAAACATTTAAGAAGTTAGCAGACAGAAGAAATAAAGAAAACCAACCATCCGAGCGCTGGAATCGAACCAACTACCGCTCCAATGCGGTTTCGGCACAGCAGCGGCAGGCCGCTTCTCTTACCGTCCGCACCAAAGCGACCGGCTTCCCAGATCAGTTCCGACTTGTGCGAGCCATAGTATTGTTGACTTGACCCCTTGTATGTATGGAAGAATTCTGTGAGTCCGTTAGTTTTGGCCCGAAAATTTTTCTCATAATTTTGCGTTCTTCTTTTAGTATGTTTTCTATGCCGCCTTTTGTGTGGAGTGTAAAATTCTCGCTCGCGTATAGTACCTCTGGTTTGATTACTATGTTGTAGTGTCTTATTTTTGCATGTGTGGATATGCGTTTCTTAGTGTAGATATTCGTCCCTCTTCGTCTTCTGTAATCGAGTCTTTTGTGCTATCTTCTTTCCTCCAGTGGGTTCGAGGATCTCGCTCAGGTATTTGAAATTTTGAAGTGAGAGACTCTATTTTTCTTGCCATATCTGAGCAGAAGAATTTGGTTTATATATATATATATATATATATATATATATATATATATATATATATATATATATATATATATATATAGAAATATAATAGAAACCAAAGTGGATATCAAACAAGTAGTTAAATACGGAATAGTGATACTATAGATTATTTGTATTTGAAGATAACACCTTTAGTAGTGACTATTTAAATGAAGAGTAAGTCAATTAAGTGATTCGCATATTTCGGATTTCGATTAACTCAATCAATAATCAATTTCGTAGACGATCTTTCCGCTAAAACTTATTCGATTTTCTCCTTTCCACGAATTCGTATTAAAAAACCTAGAAAATTTAAAGGCATTTCTTTGAGTGTCTTGCTTTCATGGCCATCGAATTTAATTGCAAAAGTTTCGACATTTTTAATTTTCCATAAAATCAATTATTTAATTTTATAACATTGAAACTAGATTTCATAGTAAAGCGATAAAATGGTTACTAGAGAAATGAAAACCTGTATTGTCAGTTATGATAACATATAAGAGGGTCAATCGAAAAGTTTTCCGGCTGACAGAAAACATGAAATTTTGATGAATTTTGAAAATTTTTCAATGTAGTCATCTTAGATTTAAACCATCGACGTTCCAGTTTATTAATGCCATCAGGGCAATGCAATTTGGCTAACTCTGTAATATAAGCGGTTGTCCCAGCTATATCATTTGAAGTGAATCCGCATCCATTGATATATTTCTTGCGGTTGGGGAACCCGATACATATGTGCTAGGGCTTCATAGAGCTGAAAAGGCACTTTCTTTTTAAGCAGATGTAGATGTTAGCCATAATAGCATCGCTCAATTGTCCTATTAATAAGCGTAATAATAGCCAGTAATAGCCCTATCGTTTTTTTAGAAGTCTGGGTGCCACTACGACAACCCTAGAAATCCATAGTCATGACTTATCCTGCTAAAGATGCCGTTTTCACTTTGTTTGGCGCAATTTCACATTTTCCCAACCACCGTTTGGACAGCTGCTTCATATTTGTCATGCTGGTAAATCCATGTTTTAGCTACTATTATAAAATGTCAAAAAAACATGTAAGAATCGTATTTAAACAACGAAAATCAAAAATTACTTAAATCGAATAATGAATTAATATAGAAAAATCCATGCTCATCAAAAAACTGGGAAAGGGAATCATTTTGGAACAAAAATAGTGAGTTCTGCTAAACTTAGTTTAACCCCGACGAACAAACAAAAATATATAGATTCCACTTTAAAAACTGTTATCACCGACAAAATCGTCACAGAAATCTGCAATGTCGTAATAAATGATCATCGACTAATGGTACGCGGTCTTATTGACATTGTAAATATGTAAATTGGCCGTGTCCAGTACATTTTACATAATGTTTTAGGTATAAACAGGTTCTCCGCTCGATAGGTCCGCGTTTGTTACCGGTCGATTGAATGAATACTAATCTTAGAAATTTAACCGAGGGAACCGATACTTGATGGAAATGAATTTTAAATAAATAAGCAAAGATTAATATCTAAAATTTCAAATATGTTTCAAATTGTATGTATAAAAATTGTTTCGACACACATTGTCTTTTTCAATTACAAGCTATATAACTAAAAGTGAAAAAAGTGTTACTAAGTGCACTTTTCTCACTGTTAGTTTAACATAGTTTGTATTTGGAAAAAGCTTTGTGTGTCGAAACAATTGTTATACATACAATTTTAAATGTAGGGCAAATTTTTAGATATTAATCTGCTTATTTAACTAAACTTAGAGCTGGAATGGCGTTGGTCTAAATATATTAAATTGCAAACAGACTACGATTAAAAACATCACAAAAATTTTTCCCGAAAAAAATTAAATTAAAAATCCAAACCGAGAACATTTCAAATATATTTCTGTTTACGAATACGAGGGGTGTATGTTAAGTACCTGGCCTCGACAAGAAAAAACATTTTTATGTTTAAAATTTATTTTATTTTTCACGAATCGCCAAGTCCAACGTTTTTCTATTTTTTGTATTGCCTCTAAAAAATACGATCTTCTTTGGCACATATTTGCTTCGGAAAACCCACTGTTTAGACTCTTCTTTGGTCTCTGGTGTGCTGTGATAAATCCATGTTTCGTCAACAGTTATGAACCGACGCCAAAAATCATTCCGATTCCGTTTTTACTCGTTAAACATTGTTTTGAAGTCGACATACGTATGTGTTTATTGAATTGTCAATTGTGAACAATCGTGACACCCAGCTTTTTACATTCAAATGAGTTGTTAAAATATTCTGCACCCATTCAATTGAGATGCTCACAGTCTCAGCAATCTCACGCACTTTCACTCTCCGATCATTTATTATCGTTATATCGTGGATTTTTTCAATCATTTCTGAAATGGTTACCTTATTTGGACGATCTGGACGATCTTCATCAAAAATGTTTGCACGGCCACGTTTGAATTCAGATGTTCAGATGACAAAAATTGTTCTATTTAAATGGCTGCCATTCACAAACTAAACCACGAAGCGACTTGACAGTTTGACAGTATTATGTGAAAGGTTATATTTACGAAAAATATCACTTTTATAAATACTAACAACGCCATTTCTGGCCTAGGCCAGAATCATACAGCCCCCGTAGTTTAACAGAAGGATTGCCTTTAATTATAAGTACAAGTGATAAAGTAAAATGGAAACTATTTTGACAAATGGCATCACCACCATAATCTGCAGTCCCCTATTCGTATGTGTCGAGTTGGATAATTATATAAAATCTGTAACTTTTTGATATCACATGTAACTTTTTCTAATCGATATAACTTTTCTTTACAGCTCTTACACTAGAATGTTCAATTAAGTTGGTTTACATTAATCGCCAAGTTACAAAATTTGAAAACAGATCTGACTTTTTGATATTCTCGACCATTTCTTCTTTTAACCATCGATTTTAAGTCTCACTATAAATGTAAACCAAATGAATCCCAATCGAATATCGAAGCTCAACTTAAAGTTATAAATATATTTCCCGTAAAAGCTAAGACACTGAAAAAATTCCTAAAAATTTTTCCAGGGTTTCCGAAACCGAAATAGGGGAAAAAGGAACTCAACAGAATAATCGAGTGCAAAATTTGATAGTTAAGCATTTATTTTCACGACCAGTTCCTCTTGCGCGGTTTTTGTTGGTTTTTGGGCGATTTTCACGCCGTTCTTTTAATCGAGTATCGATTATCCTTTGTCGAGAATCAATTCTTAAACGAAACTCTACCGTTATGAAGTGTTAAAATTGCAATAGATATGTTTTCAAAGAAAAAGGAAGCAATCCCAAGGAAAAGTAAATATCGTGTTGGATTTGTGTTCCTTAAGTATAAAGTCAGACATGTTTTAAGTAAATATGTAAGTTTATCATTTGCAAATCTAACTAATGCCATAAACGTATGGATTTCAAATATTTTAATAAATATGGACCCATCAAGAAGAGATTTTATCCAAAATAAATAAATTAATACTTTATTAAATACTGAAATACACGTTTTAGGCAATTACTTTTTAAAAATAATGTCATTCAGATGTAACCCTTCAATCTCATGACACTCATCTAAACAAACAGCAAAATTCCTTTAGGACGACTCTTCACAATCTCTGGAATGGCTCCCATTTCGTGTCGGATGTTTCCTTTTAACTGCATCAAAGAACCCGGTTTATTAGTAAACTTTCGATTAGATAGCCCCACATGAAAAATTCCGTGGGGGTCAAATCAGGACTACGTGGAGGTCAATTTATGTAACCTCTCCTAGAGATCAATTTGTTTGGGAAAATTTTTTGTACTCATGGCAGAGACGTATTGGAAATTTGTGATGTTGCTGCGTCCTGCTGAAACCAGGTTCTTTGATTATAACCAGCAATAGTTTGAAAGTTTAGGTACCAAAAAATTGTCCAACATTTCCATGTAACGCTCTGAATTAACGGTAGCTGTGCTTCCCCTGCCGTCTTCAGAAAAGTACTGGCCGATTATTCCTTGCGCTGACATTACAGCCTAAACAGTGACTGTAGGAGTAACAGTAACGACAGTTCTTCTTATTTACATGACCGTTGAGATGAAAATGAACCTCATCCGAAAACAATTTATTGGTAAATGTGTAAAACACTCAGTCAGACTTAGGGCTTCAACTTTTACACCAATTGAATTTTGTATAGGTGCAGTTTTAAGCCCTTGCGCAGAATGCGGCGCAATGATGATGGAGGCATATTTAAAGCATGCGATCGCTTACCAAAGGAAAGGTCCGCATTGTCACGAATGGATTAATTTACCATTTTCACATTTTCGTCACTTGGTCGTCCAAGTGAAGAAAACGTGGTGACCTTGGTCGCCCGGAGAATGGACGTTTATCCATAGTTGAACCGGTTTCTTCAAACTTTTTAACCCATTTCTTAATGAGGGGAACACTTGGTGCATCTTTAATGTTTTATCTGCGCTATAATCACCGAATCATTGTTTTTATAAAATAGTCGCACATACAATGCAGTCTGTTTCCAAGAGAATTCCTAAACCCGGTGTTATTGATTGACAAGCGCCCCGCACCCCTTGCAGTTATGCACTTTCGCACTTTCTTATGGAACACTTTTTACATTTTAATTCCTCTATTCGAACCTTATGTCTGAAACACTAAATCCGAAAAGATTTACCACTAAATATCAAATCGTTTTTTTAAACTCTTGATGTGCTAGGATTTCAAATGATACACTTATAGCTTTTTAATGTTTCAAACGTCTATTCTAGATTTTGCTCTACAAATGTTCCGCCTTGTTAGGGCTTTCTCAAGTGTAGCTTGAACTAATACTAATGGTCAAACACAGTGTTTCCAAGTATGCAGGTTAAATAATTTTTTTATTTCTTGTTTCTTTAACGTCTAGTCTAATTATCCTAAATATCGCCTGATAAAAACCGATCTATTCAATTACAATACGATTTTATCGTGCTATTAATATTATTTAAGATATCTTTTTTGTTATTTTATTTTAATTTATTTACCTATACTTCCGCCACTTTGACCTATATACTTCCCTTCACAATCCTTACAGTTAACTTTATATACCCCTGATTTATCTAAAGTACCTGTTTTATCCTTATTATTAACTAATATTCTATCTAGATTAAGTTTATTTACACAACCAATTTTTTTTTAGTTTTTTTTACACACTGTATTACTAAGTTTAGAAGTGGAATTAATAAATCTAAACGATTTGTCTTTTTGCTTTTTAATGTAATAGAATTATTGTAAATTCAACTTTCTTTGTGTATTTTTAATGAATTTGTCAATTAATCCAACTTTGTAGCCGTTGTTTTTTTACTGTTCTGTTTAATGGCATAGAGCTCTTTATTAAAATTATCTTTGTTTCGTGGAAAACTAAATAACCTCTGTACTAGACTATGAAAAGGAGATAGTTTGACTTGCCAAGATTATTTAGAACTAAAGTGTATAACCGTGTCTATTGTAGTTGGTTTTCTGTAAATATCAAATTGTAATTTATTAGATATTTTCTTTATCTGTATGTCTAGGAAGTTCATTTCATTATTAAGTTCAATCTTTATAGTGAATTGAATATTTTTGTTTATGGAATTCAAATGGCCTAAAAAGGTGTGTAAATTTCTTGCCATACCATTCCAAATGCAAAAAACATCGTCCACGTATCTGTGCCAGTGTGATATATTGTTGATTGATGGATTTTTAAAGTTAAAAATAACATTTTTGAAATCAGCCATAAAAATTTCAGATAATAAAGTTGAGATAGGTAAGCTCATTGGAAGACCGTGCTTTTCTTGATAAATCTCATTATTATATTGAAAATAATTTTGTTCTAAGCAAACTAGGGTTGCTGTTTTTAGTTCAATTTTTAATATGTCTTTTATGTCTGCATATTCTATATGTCTTTTTAAAATTGTAATGAAATCATTTACTGGTATAGAAGAAAAGAGGCTTTTTACATCAAAAGATACTAATTTTGTGTGATTCGTCAATGTAATGTCTTAAGTTTTTTGTATAAATTTTAATGAATTTTTAATTGCATCACATATCGTGACTGAAAATTTAGGTAGCGAATGACTTAATTCTTTACACACCTTATCACGCGCGTTGGTATAACTAGGTGTCTTGATGTGTGTTTCGCTAACCATGTTAGCATCATCAGGAAATTGTTGATGGTTAGCGAAACGCGAGTCGAGGAAAAAAGGTTATTTGATGTTTAGTGGTGCCTAAGTGGTTTAATTATGCCTAATTGCTTTACCATTAGGTAATTCAAATGCGATTAATATATGATTTTTGTGTAAGCCACGTTTAAAAGTTATACCGATTAGAAAAAGTTACATGTGCTACTGTAATTTAATACTTATCTAATGCCTGATGAATTAAAAAGCCATTTTTCACTAGAAAAAGTCAACAAAGTTAAATGGCTCATTACAATTTTCGGTAGTAATTTCTGAATTAATCGTTAGTTTTAAAATTTCAGTATTACATTTTCGACGAACAAAATTAAAGAGGACATCGAAACTTGCCCAATTGAATCTGGCGGCTCTGTAAGCCAGACTCTTAATAAAACGTATATTACATTTCCTAGGTTTTTCAAAAATTAAAACGAAAAGCAGTAAATTGGGTAACTTCATTGAGATTTTTTTTTTAATTTCGGAGAATCTGATGTAGACTGATATATAGAAGAGTTTTAATTAATGGTTAAATATTTACGGCACATAAAAAGTTCGTGTGTGTTGTTCAAGTTCGCGTGCTTGATAAAATATAGAAATATTATTACAAATTTTTACATTTTTATTTTTGTTATATAAGTAGTAAAGCTGGTCGTTGAATATACTATTCATAATTAAAAATGTAAAAAAATTATACAATTTATATATAAATACACTAATTTTAAATGAAAATTCTACCCCAAACCTTGACTGATCCGAAACGCAACCATTATACAGGGTGCAGAAGAGAAATGCCAATTTTCAACATCAAATTTCCCGCGCATTTCACGGATAGAGCTAAATCAACTACCTACAAATTATATATTTGCAGCATTATAGCATCTTAGCATTAGTAACCATGAATCAGCGGCCGCCACGGTACAATGCAAAAAAAAGAAAATTGAAGAGTTAAAATGTAACAGCGTAATTAATCGCCAATTCGATTAATTACGCCAATTCAACATTTACCCTAATAATTTGTCAAAAAAAAATTTAAAATTGATTGATATTAATGTAAATAACAGTATTCCAAATATAAAGGGGTTTTCAATAAGAATGCAGAACTTTAAAATCGGGCACAATGATAACTACAAGTGATAATCCGAGAATGTTAATGTTATATTTACGAAAAAAACAATGCCATTATATTCTGAAAATATTGGCTTAGTCCGGCGGTCTAAATGTCTCGTTTAAAGTTAATAAAACAGGTCAACAAATTTAACCTTTTTTGAGGTGACGTTGATGAAAATTGGTGTATATGAAGTATTTTGTAGTCGTAAATCGGAAAATGATAAACTAATTACTCTAACCCGTACAGTTTTTTTTTATTACTGGGGGTCGGTGGTGGGAAAAAAAGGAGACGGCATATTTTTACAACCTAATATTTGTTTAATACAAACATGTAATACGTGTTAAATCTGTGCAAAGACATTACTGAGATTGCTGATCACTTTTTCCTCTTGTGTTCTGTAGCATCATGTATTTTTAAAAACAAGCAGTAGTCGCCCAACAAAAAATTCAAATGGGAATGTAAAAAATTCATTTTTAAGGACATCCTTTTACTGTACTCCCAAAACACTTCCACGCTACCCATTCATTTTCACTTATTTTTTTCTTAACAACGGATGTCACCTAAAAGCTTCGTCATTTGAGGTCTAATAAATATTTCTTCTTTTAGTTTTGCATCACTTGCATCACAAAAATATTTCTCTTAGGTATTTAAAACCATTACCTTCTTTGTACATGGCTTTGACAAAGTTTTTCATTAGTCCAAGCTTAATATGGAGAGGCGGAAGAAGTATCTTTTCTAGGTTAACAAAGGCAGCATATTTTATATTTGATGTACCAGGTTTAAAAAAAGTTCTATAAAGCCAACCTATCTTTCTTACTGTAATGTTCTTTTGTTGACCCACTGTTTCCATAGACACAAAAAAGAGTAATACTTTGTAAAACCCCCTTGAAGTCAGCAATGTACCTATCACTTTTAAATCCCCACAAATATCCCACCTAAATTGTTTATATTCAATGCGATTTAGTATGGTTGCTAATTTGTCATAGGTTTCTTTCAGTGCCATAGAATGGGCTAAAGGAATAGATGGGGGATAGATGTTACATGTTACATTGTTACATGTTACATTTGGAGTGTTGAAGTCTGGAACCAAGAAGTTTCGGTGTTTGTTTCGACAATCCCAGGTCACGTACCAAAGCATTTAATATATTCGCAGCTATTAAGTGAGGTACACTGGTAATTGTTAAAAATGTTGGATGACAGCTGGTGTTCTCGGGAAGTTGTGGACCAAATCCAGATAAGGAATTAGAATCACCGGAAACATGCTGTCGAGGTTTAAAGACGAAATCGGTAACTGTAGTAGTTTCTGGCTATATGAGGAACTGGCCCAAATGGCCCCTTCTATTTTAGTTATACAAAAGTAGCAATCACTTACATGGTCAGTAGCTTCTCTCCACACCACAGAATTTTTCTTGTGATGCAGTCACTGACTTAAATTTACATGACAACTCACACAGCAAACGTGAGGAGCCCCACCTTTATCTTGATCTCCAATTTGGCACTTAAAATTTAAAAGATAGGCTTTTTTGACTTCCTCGGATATAGATACAGCTTATGACTTTAAAATAAATAATCTACATAAAATCGGTGGCTAGAACATTTTAGATAAAATCGACTTAAACACTTGACTGTACTATAAATGCGACAGAAACAAACTAAACTATAGAAAACAATAAAATTACTCCTAAATGTTCGTAGAATACTGTGGAAATACTCCCACTAACTCCCACTGTGGTAATTTTTACATTCTCCAGTCCAAAGTCAGGTACAAATAATTACAATTACGCCATGATATAAAGGAGAAGCAGGTACTTGAAAATGGGACGTGCTAAGCCATTTTTGTGAAAAGTTGTTTTAATAACTACCTATATGAAACGTATCTTATATATATATATATATATATATATATATATATATATATATATATATATATATATATATATATATAAAATACTAATAATAATAATAATTTGTTCCCGAAACCATAAGGCATTGAATATCGTTAAGAAAGTACATAATAAACACTTAATTTTATATAAAAAACAGACAAAAAAAAAGAGCTACAATTCCAATATAATATTTATAACACAAGGCACAAAAAAAAAGAAGGAAAGAGAAGAAGAAAAAGACAATTTGAAAAAAAAGAGGGGAGAAATACACAGTTAATATAGTATTGTTAACATAATTTACATGATTTAGCCGAAAACATAATTAATACAAACATAAACAGTCAAATTCACCAAAACAGGCTATTCTGATAATTTAATTGAATTTAAATTGTTCTTTGTTTTCCCAAGAAAACCATTTAATGAATAATAAGCCTTGCTCAACAAAAATCTTTCAATCGCTCTCACAGACTAATCACGTGGCAGATCCCGAACACACTCCGGAAAAGTATTATATATCTTAATAATAGTATACTGCACATTCTTCTGTATATAATTAAAATTACATCTTTTATTTAGGAGATTCAACTTATACGTATTTATATAACCATGCTTTGCCATAGCCTCCCCAAAAATACCTCTATTCAAGATTCTTCTGAGGATACATAATCATCGGAAGCATCAGTTTTTATCCAGCTTAATTATAAACTTTAATAATTGTTCTAAATAAAGCCCTTAAATATTATTTTGAAGATTATGCGTAAAAAACTTTGAAGTAACTGGTTCTGCACTGAAAAAGAAGTCTTCAGGTACAAAACGAATTACACGTATGCATGCAAACATAGAGTTTGAGTCGCTATTCGACTGAGTTCACCACGTTCTACTCGGCATTAATATGCATTTTCATTTTATATTTCTTCATTTTCATTGAGCATTTCGTGTAGGAATTTATGACGCATTTTGTATCAAGATTTGATATTCAAATACTATACAAAATCCAAATGATGCATGCATTCTCAGCTCTTCTGGACGAAAATGAACTTCTTATTCACAATTTGTTTATGTCTACATCGCATTTGCCACTTTCCGATTTTGTGAATAATGCCATTTTTTACATGCATCTGACGAAAGTCGCTAGGCATAAGAAACACTTACACTGTAGATACATCATGAAGTGGTGTGCAATGCAATATCACCTGGCGGCATTATTAGTTCTTAGTTTTTTGTTAATTAAGATGCCAAAGAAAATTCTAGTACTGTTACATCAGCCCGATATGTTCAAATAATCGAAACGTTTTGACACTACAATTAACCAAATTTTCTCTTGATAACGATGGTACATGGATTAAGCAAGTTGGGGCGACTAATCACACCGCTAGGAAATTAACAACGTCATGAAGACATTTCTTGGCCAGCATGATCGCCAGATTTAATAGCATTTGGTTTTTATTTAAATAAAAACATTCTACATTTTCAGACAAAAAATATGATGAGAATCATTTTTTATTTATAATATATCGGCTAGCTGCTAAGTTTTTATAACCATTTATTTCCTTCTCCACCTCACCTTGTTTATTTACTTCAGACACACTATGTTAATTTTTTATTTATTATTTACCGTCCTCTGCACGCCCAATCGTATTTCGATTATTTTCGTTGTTCACTCTAAAACAAGTTTGTTATTGTTTCAGCGGTGAATAACCCTAGAGTTACTTTTGAAAGTGAGTTTGAATTTAGAGGTGCATCAGTAACTAAGGCTATTTAGCGACTGGACCTACAGCTTAACATGGGTTCCAAACCACGATCATTAGCCACCGACAACTCAGGCTATCAATCCTTGGTTATGGGCTTACCCATAAATCAGGAAGCCTACCGACTAGCGAATGACCAACGTAAAACACTTCTCAGAAGGCATCCGGCCTTAGCCAGCGTTTAACTGGCGTGACTGAGGGATAATTCGTTTTCGGATTTTAGACTCTTGCCTAGAAACAATCACAGACATTTAAAGAGGCAGAAGAAAGAAAGATAGGTCAATGCGGTTTCGGCACAGCAGCGGCAGACCGCCACTCTTACCGCCCGCGCCTACGCGACAGGCTGATATAATAACTAAACGAATTACTGTTAATTTATCTCCATATAAAAACCATTTAAATTTTTGATTCAACCTCATCCAAATATAAGTTGTTCAATACAAGGCCCTTTCCATCCTTGTTTTTACGTAATGTAAGATCTAGGTTATGCTATACATATAGTAGAAGCAAAGACCATAACGTCGAGTCAAACCCATTTCTTTTAACCAGAATTAGATATTTTCTATAGATGGAATTAACTTTCTCAACATTATTTAAGAAATTGCCTTTTTTTGATTCACCCGTACTTTACCCAGGAATTACTTTATAACATTAGATATATTAAATATTCAGTAGATAGTTTTATTAAAAAAAAAAACTAAAATGCCATTGCATACACCATGCCCTTTTACCAATTATCTGAATTTATAAATTGATAAGTTATATCTTTATCTCAATCGTTATGAGGACACAAACAAGATATTTCAAGGATCATAGTTTTGGGGATCATAGTTTTGATGATCATAAAAATATGTGTATGATCTATTATTTTGACCATTGAAAAGAAATATAAAGGAAAAATTATGATATAATGTTTTGAATTTTTTTCATTATCTCAGTTATCTTGAACACCCTGTACAACATAGACTAATTTTGTTGCATTAAAAGTTAAGCCATAGTTTCACTAGTATTTCTATCAAATATAATAATCCTATATCAAAAATTAATTAATATATGACACTGTAAAATAAAGTCTGGATCTCCTTTTTTTTATAAAATGGCGGCTATCGGTAAAAACATTGGGTTTAGGTATAGGACATGTTGCATGAAATATGTTTAGAATCAATAGCAAAATGCAAAAATGGATGAACATATAGGGTATTCGATAAATACAACTGTTGTACACGTTTTAAACATGCTCACATTTTTTCTCTATATTCAGTCATTATCAAGATATCACATATATATATATATATATATATATATATATATATATATATATATATATATATATATATATATATATATATATATATTAGGCGGAGACGCAGTCTCATTGGACGCAGTCCAAGAAAATCTAACACTACATATATACGCCATCCGACGGGAGGTCGGCGAAAAACATGGATTGTTGGCTATGGATAGGGTCTCCCTATTTTTGATGGTATGGTATATGTCAGCGCCCTGAAGAGTCTGAAACTCGAGAGACGAAACATATGTCATCCAGTTGAAGGGATAGGTAGGGCTCCTTCCCGGTCAATCAACCAACAAAAGTGTTCATATATATATATATATATATATATATATATAATCATCAGCCTGTATCGCTCCACTGCAGGATGAAGGCCTCTTCAGCATGCTTCCAACTTTCACGGCCCTGGGCTTTCCTCTGCCACTCGCGTCCAATATACTTAACGATATCATCAATCCATCTTGCTTTCGGTCTTCTTCGCGGACGTTTGCGATCAAGCGGTATCCACTCCAGGATTGCCTTGGTCCATCTGTCGTCCTATCGCCTCGCTATATGGCCTGCCCATCTCCATTGCAATTGCTTTACTCTTCGAATGATGTCACAGACTTTTGTTTGTTCCCTGATCCATGCGCAGGACTTTCTGTCTCGTCTTATAATGCCAAGCATACATCTTTCCATTCCCCTCTGTGCCACCCGATATATATATATATATATATATATATATATATATATATATATATATGTAATGATAATTACCCGTGTTAGCTGAATGTCCACTGGTGGACGGTTTCGCTGACGTTTCGATGGAATCTCATCCATCATTCTTAAAGCGTTTACTCGACGGTGTTTCGACGACAAATGCTGAGCGTCTACCACTGGACATTCAGCTAACACAGGATACCCAAGAAACTATCATTACATTTCACACCCGTGAAAACATTCGCCAATATATATATATATATATATATATATATATATATATATATATATATATATATATATATATATATATATATATATATATATATAATTATTATTCACGTATGGGCCCTGGTGGACCACGCGAAGTACAATTAGAGGCGTTTGTTGTTGTTAGCCTTCCTTTGAGCCCATACTAATTTCATTCTTTCGCTATGAGCTTTTTTCCTTTCGTCAGACCAAGTTGTTCCAGTCTTCCTACATTTTTCTCTCTGGCCAACCTTCCAAACGTTAACCTTGTGTCTGAAACAACCTCTATCCTGAATTTCACTTTGTGTAATATTTGCTGATCTTAGGTCCTCTTTCATTGCCGCAATCCATTTAATTATTTCTACTTTAGCTCTACTCCTATTTTCATAAAATTCGACTATTTGTCTAGTTAGCCTACTCGGATTCATCCGTTTTATGTGTCCGTAAAACTTAAGTCTTCTTTTTCTCATATCGCTATGTATATCTGTGTATTGTTTGATTTCTTGGTTTTCTCGAAGTCGGTATGTTGTGCTATTTATTTGTTTGGGGCCTAGGATTTTTCTTATGATTTTTCTTTCCTTCTTTTCAATGTCCTCGATGTCCCTCTTTCTATTCAAAATGAGCGTTTCTGCAGCATATAGACATTCTGGCTTAATAACCGTGTTGTAATGTCTCAGTTTTGTTTTTAGATAGGCATTTTTTGTTGTAAATATTTTGTGTAAGTTTCAATGCCGTTTCCATTTTTTGACATCTACCCTTATTGGCCGCTTTTTCCAACCCATTTTCCATGATTATTTCACCCAAATATTTGAATTGAGAGACTCGTCTGATGTTACTATATTTTGTTTATAGAAATGGTGTTCTTAGTCTGTTGCAGGTCATGTATTGTGTCTTTTCAAAGGATATTTGGAGTCCTACATTTTCTGCTGTTTCTTTTAGGATTTCAATCTGTTTTTGAGCCGTTAATACATCTTGAGCTAAAATTGCTAGATCATCAGCAAATGCCAGACAATCAATTTTGATGTTGGTTCTCCCCAGTTTAATGGGCTGGTCAATATTCAGTGCCGACTTTTTTTCACGCCTCTCCTGTATTACTTTTTCTAAAACACAGTTAAATAAGAGTGGCGAGAGTCCATCCCCTTGTCTCACACCAGTTTTAATTTCGAAGGGTTCTGAGATGTCACCCATGAATTTAACTTTTGACCTCGTGTTAGTTAACGTTGCTTTAATAATTGCCAGCGTTTTCAGATCTAGTCGTTGTTCTTTCAAGATTCGGAATAAAGATTCGCGGTCAATAGAATCATATGTTTTTTTGAAATCCACAAATGTACAGACGAGATTTTTATTGTATAGTTTTTGATATCTTAGAATCAACTTTAGATTCAGGATCTGTTCAGGGCAGGATCTGACCGGTCGAAAACCTGCCTGATATTCACCAATGTTCGGTTCTAACTGTCCCTGTGCTCTGTCTAGTAGACATTGAGATAGAATCTTGTAACAAACTGGGAGAAGAGATATTCCTCTATAGTTATTTACATCCGTTCTATCTCCTTTCTTATGTAGTGGATGGATTAGAGCATCTTTCCAGTCTTCCGGAATCCGTTCGGTTCGCCAAACTTCTTGTAGAATTTTGGTTATTTCCTTGATTGTACCTGGACCAGCGGATTTCAAAAGTTCAGCAGTGATTCCATCTTCACCAGAAGCTTTGTTATTTTTAAGCCGCTTGATTTGCCTAAGTATTTCCTCTTCATTCGGTGGTAATGAATCTGGGTTTGTTTGTTTAGGGTTTAGTGTTGGTAATTTGTTTAAGGGCTCAGGACAGTTTAGTATTTGTTCAAAATATTTCGCAAGTTCTTTGCAATTGTCTTGGTTATTTAGAGCTAATTGTCCGTTTTCCTTTTGAAAGCATAGGCTCTGCGGTTGATAGCCTGTTGATTTAGTTTTAAATGTTTTGTAAAAGTTTCGGGTTTATTTTTTTTCAAATCTTTTTCTATTTCATTAAGTTGTTTTCATATTTTCTTTTAGTTTGTCTAATTAGCTTCGATGTTTCTTTTCTTACTTCCAAAAAGATGTTATAGTTTATTGCTGTTTTTTGACTGTTCCAATCTTTGAATGCTTTACTTCGGCTTAATACTACTTGCTCGCAAACTTCATCCCACCACGGATGTTTTCTACGTTTTTGTAAAGGGACCAACTTTAAGGCTGTTTTAATAATTTTTTGTTTTAATTCTTGCCAGTTCTGTGCAGGTTGTTTATCAAGCTCTTCAGTTAGGGCTGGTTTTATTTTCGTTGGGTCAAACTTTGGTATTAGCAGCCCCTCTTGAATAAGTTTTCGAGGTTTTAAGCTAAGTTTGATTCTAGTCAAGTAGTGATCCGTGTCTATATTTGCTCCTTTCCTGACTTGAACATTCAAAATTTCTTTATAATTGGGGTACGAAATGGCAACATGGTCAATTTGAAATTCACCCATGTACGTGTTTGGGCACCTCCAGGTCTTTTGTTTTGTTATTTTCTTCTTAAATATATATATATATATATATATATATATATATATATATATATATATATATATATATATATATATATATGTAAGAAGAAACAAAGGTACAGTACAATCAATTATGAAAAAGTCTAGAGAAACCAGTAATATTAGTAACAAACCCAGATTCGGACGATCAAGAGTATTAAGTAACCGTGATATCCGTTTGCTAATAAAAAAAAGTAAAGAAAAATCCCAAACAAGCGCTTCCACCTTAGCGTCCGAGATGGCAACGGCTACTAATAAAATAGTTCAGGCTGAAAATGTGCGCAGAACATTGAGAACACCTAGAATAAAGCATTTACTTTCAAAAGTGTATCAACAAAAATGTTTAACTTATGCTTTGAAGTATCAAAACGAAACGTGGAAGCAGGTGTTATTTGCTGATGAAAGTAAGTTCAATATTTACGGGTGTGATGGACGAGGCAAAGTTTGGGGAAGGTTAACGAGGAGTTAAAACCTGTATATATGACATTAACAGGTGAACCACGGCAGTGTTATGGTTTGTGTTTAGTTTACACTCTATTGAGGGAATACTGAATTAAATCAAATATATTGAAATATTTCGTGCTAACTTGTTACCTAGTGTTGATCGCTTAGGTTTTGGCAGACATTGGATATTGCTACAAGACAATGACCCTAAGCACACTGCCCAAAACGAGAAGAAGTGGAATCTTTATAATGTCCCTAAAACCCTTGATTATCCTCCTCAGTCGCCGGATTTAAATCCAATTGAACATATCTGGAAAGAATTAAACCGACGCATACAAGTTCAAGAAGTGCGAACGACAATAACAGATGTATGCAGCCTTAGAACAGCTTTGGAAAGGGTATGGTCTATGATTCAGCGGCAGTTACAGAAAATTTATCTTTTTGCCTAGACGATTACAGGCCATTATATTATTACTCACGAAATATTAAATTTGTTTTTAGATTTTTTTTATTACTATTTTTCTCATTAATTAATGTATGGAGATTTTTATGAGCCGTGTTTTTCAATAGTTATCATTTTGGTGTGTAGATAAGATTACATTTATTAATAAATATTGTGAAAGATGAACGATAATCAGTTTATATAAACCTACAGTTTTTATTTCATTTTCATATGTTATTGATTACCAATTAATTAAGTGGAGTGTATGATCATTTTTGCGAGTCACTATATATATTATAGAATTGTTCTGAGGATTGTTTTATAAATAAGTTTAGTTCCTGAAGAACCCCAAGCACGATATTAAAATAACTCTGAAATAAAGACACCAAAGAAAATGGATGGAAAAAATTCTATGTAACAAAAAACATAAACGTATATAAATAATAACATGAATATTAGCATGAATATCACGAGGTAACGCCACCTAACTAAGGTTTTTTTGAATTTTTCCTGGCGTAAGTTCTAAAGACGTCGACGTGAATGTTCACCTTGCAACAACACACCAGTATTCTCGAAACTTCAGCTTTATTATCTCTGACCTCATAAAGCTTTCAGAATAAGTGTTAAGGAAGCCTCGTTGTGTCTGAAGAGTGGGGTGCAAACGGAGACAGGTTATCATAACGCACCGCGAATGGTGTAGCACAATATTTGGGGGAAGATATCTTGTTAAACTGGCGAAAAGGGCGGGGTGTTGTTCTAAAGCTCAATAGAAAGTTTACAAAACGAAAATATCTGTATAATCTATAGTAATGAACAACACGAAAATAATATGAGAATTAAATATATGATAGAGATAACCAAGATGTTATTGTATCCCAGTTATTATCATTATTGTTATCAAATACTAACTTTTTAAAACTATCGTGCTATTCAGAAACTTCGTAGCGATTTTCTTCAGAGAAACAGAAACGCAAACAATTTACGTAAATCTTTATTTATGCGAAAGAAAGCACTTCAACTTTGTTTTAGATCACTATCTTTAATGGAATAATATTTGGAGTGAAGGCCTTTTCCTAATAACAACTGCATCACTACATGCGTACAACTGCACCAGGTGCATGGTGATAAGGTCTTAAGCAAACTGCAAAAGATTTTATGAGTTAGGGTTAAAAATAAATAAGGGTTAAAAATAATTTCTTGCCCTATTATTTAAATACTTTTTTGGTACAAAGAGTAAATATGCATTCTTACAATATCCGCTCTAACAACAATTATGATGTACCAATTGTGAGAACTACTGGTCTCCAGAAGACATTATTTTAGGAACGTGTTTGCTTCTGCAATGCTTTCCTCGCTCACATAGGGAGCAAGCTCCTAATGTGCAAGTATTTAATAGACTGTTAAATTATTATTTGAAGCAAAATAGTTTATCATTGGAACAGTGTTAATTGTTGCCGTCTGATTGTATTTTCTTTGGTTAAGATTTCTTTGATTTTTTCTTACTTTTATTTTTTTGTATATTGATTTTGTTTTGTTACTATTAGCTGCATATGCTAAATAAAGTGTGTATTTATTTATATATTTATACATACTATGATGTAGTGTACAAGTGCATCATCGAGACGCTGGAAAATAAAAATTAATTTTTAAATGTCTCGATGAGGTAGTTGTTACTACAAAATAACTGTCATGTCAAATATTATTCTATTAAATAGATTGGTCTAAAACAAAGTTGAAGAGCTTTCTTTCACAGAGTTAAAAGTACGGTCACAAAATAACGAACGAATTAATCAGATATCTATTTAGTTTATTATCTAGTTATCATTGTTATTTTCAACTTGGTGTTGCCTAAAATGTTATTTTTATAGCCAAAAAATGTCAACAGATTCATTTTCCCCTCTTCTTCCGTTTTAAAAGATTTCCAACTTAATCACTTTTGGAAGGAGTCAAATTGTGATAGATCGAGGGTGCTATGTGCGGTAAGTAAGGTGGATGGAGCAAAATATCCCAACAACTTTGATTGGTTGTTGTTTTGATACGTGTGGTTATGCAGTGTCATGATGAAACATAATGCCCTTTCTGTTAAAGGTCAGTGTTGATGGTTTGGTTAAATAGAAGAAGCTCAAAGTGTATAAGTCCTTTCCAAACCCACCAAATGTAAAACAAAGTTTTTTTTTCAGGTGAAAGCTGTCTTCCGTTTTAAAAATCGCTGGCCCTTGCAACCCCCATAATTTATTCGTTGCACGTTCTTATACATAATCCACTTTTCATCACCAATTACCATCCGCTTTAGAAATAAAGTCTCAGAATTTTTTTCAACAAAATATCACACGAAGAGATTTGGTGTAGCAGATTTCGTTCACTAAGTTTGTGAGGGGTTCCTTAAGCTATTATGGCTTTTATTTCCATGACATTAGTGTTTAAGAATCTCCAGACCGATGTTGATCTTCCAGGTCAAAGTCACCACCTTTGAACAGACTAAATCACTTTTGTACCGTGGTTTCGACAATAGAACCCTTTCAGTAAACGGCAAAACTTTTTTTGTTATTTGGACAGTTTTTGTCCTTTTTAAAATAAAAAATATAATGTGTCGTAAATGCAAGTAACCAAAAGACATTTTCAATTGGAATGAGCTTGACTAACTGAAAGCAAATCAAAGCGAATCTGAATGAAAACATTCTAAATATTAACGAAATGAATAATTTAAGTCGCCTAGAATTAAAACTCACAAACGTCCAAAAACCAAAATTCTAGAAATTTGATAAAAAAAGCTGTGAACAACAATTTGCTTGTCCGATTTTAGCATATTGATTCATTTACATTCTGTATCATCTGAAAGTCAATTGCAAATTAAAAAATGCTTTTTCTATATACCATTATAATAATAAAAGAATTTAAAAATCGGATAATGTTTGTTTTGAAACTAATATTTGGATAATATGATACCATGCCTTTGGAATATTGTTGGTTTTGAATTTAACTTTTTCTAAATTTGAAGGTGAAAAAGAGTAAAAATAAGAAGTTATGAAGGCCTTTTAACATGCTAAATATTTTTTTTTAGTAAAAAAAATTAACAAAACTATCCTATCATAAAAAATTTACTTTTTAAAAGTTTATTACAATTTTATTTTGTTGTTATTTTTAGTAAAAGAAAAAACCAATAAAACTTAAAATGTTTTAAAAATTATCAATTATTTTGTTTTAAAATTTTTGTAGTGACATTAAAAAGTAAAAACAAAATTAAAAGAAATAGTTCCTCCTCAACCTGTTTACCAGCCGCGATATGTGGGGGAAATTTTGGTATAACCAAACACGTATAACTAAATTTTGGAATGGGAATAGGGAAATGAGTCGCAAACAAAAATTTACATTTCTTAGTATCATACACGCACTTTGCTGTGCAGAAATGCTCTGTAACTGTGTGGAGTGTAACTGTCAGACATCAAATTTTCATTTCATTTTTTAATTTTTTAGGTGGGGCACGTGGCCACGCGCCCTTATGGACCAACCGCCACTGCTGTTAACAATATATTTCTTCTTGCTGAGCTGTTACTACTGCACTATCTATTACCTTATTTTTTTCTCTATTTGGGTTTTTCGCCACGATCTAAAACTCAAAAATATCAAAAATATCTGTTTTTATATAAATAAAGAATCACTGGGTAAAAATAAAAAACCAAACGGAGACAAATTTCTCAATGATTCTTTTTTGTAATAAATTTGCCTAACGAACAAAATTTTTAAAATATAAAAATGTTCTAAAAAATATACAAATTTTAACGTTAACGTTTTTTATTAACTCTGTGCTTAAAAACCACATATTTTCAATTAGAAAATGATTCTCTTCCTCCTTTGATGAATAATATCTTTATGGGGGAACTCTAGAATGACATATTAAATAAATCTCTTAAAAAGCCAATAATGTGGCATGTTGTGTGGTATGTGTGTGGTATGTGTGAATATGTGTGGTATGTGTGTGGTATATGTGTATGTGTATATGTGTGGTATGTGTGTTGTGTGGTATGTGTGTGGTATGTGTGAATTATCGAACTTAATATTTTTTATAAGATATAAATTCTCGAGAGCCTACAATTAAATTTACTTTAGAGATGGAGAAGGAGAATAAATTGCCATTTTTCGACACTAAATAATTAATTAAATATTATTAATAATATTAAAACAAAACAACACATTAAAAACTACAGTTTACAGAAAACCGACAAACACAGATAGGTATCTCATTTTTTTTCCAATCACTCAAAATCGGTCAAAATAGAAGTAATTAAAAGTTTTTATGACAGAGCTAAACTTCTTTGTACCGACAGTGATGCACTACAGAAAGAAACAAATCACATAACAGACATTTTAATAAAAAACAATTACCCAAAAATGTTTATAGATAAATCGTTTAAAATTTTGGATACCAGACAAAACAAACAAGTTATTAATAACAATAATAATAACTCTCAAACAACTAACCTCACAATTCCTTATATCCACGGTATTTCTGACACAATCAAAAGAGTAGGAAATAAATACAACATAAGAACGAAATTTAAAACATAAAATACTCTTAGATCTCTATTAACAAAAACTAAACTAAACAGCACACAACAAAATACCAAAAATGTGGTTTATAAAATTCCCTGCGAATGGTGAGACATCTAGACCGTTAGATGTAAGAATAAAATAGTAAAAATAGAGTAAAAAAAGTAAAAAGAGAGTAAAAACCTTCTTAGAAAGGGCGATTTTGATAAATCTAGAAGTTGTCAACACGCATGGGAATCGGGTCATAAAATCAATTGAAATAATTCCAAAACGGTTTTAAAAGAATAGGTAACAAAATATAGAAGATTAAAAAAAAAACACTATAATTAATTTAAATAAATATAACTGTATTGCTATGCCTTCGGTAGATATAAATTCAATATGGTTCCCGATTCTAAAGAATACAATTAAAAACATTTAAGGATTTCAATAAACAATCTCAATAACACGGTACACCTCACCTATATATATATTTTTTGGTAGTATGTCACTGTCATTAAAAACTATTTGTCAATGTAAGTATCATTGACATACACAAAAAATATATTTACATTCTATCTTTTCATAATTTATAGAAATTAATATACTTTATTTTTAGATTCGTTTTGAAAACGGGAGGGGAATACTTCCCGAAACGTTAACGTTAAAAGTTTGTTAACTTTTTTAGAACATTTTTGTATTTTTAAAATTTTGTTCGTTAGGCAAATTTATTACAAAAAAGAATTACTGAGAAATTTGTGTCCGTTTGGTTAAAAATAAAGAAAAAAATACATGAACACGCCACAATCATTCAAACATTACTTATCTATTAGCATCACAATCACATCTAAATTTGGCCATTGATACCAATCTGTTTCTTAAATAGTTTTAAAACATCCGACTTTTTCTCAGTAGCCACATTATTTTACATTGCTATCTCCCTGGGTTTTAGATCATGGCAATTTAAACTCCTTTTTAGTAAGTTAAACCCCCTTTTAGTTTTGATTCACCCTGGTCTAGATTATACATGGTCTTCTTCGGATTCTGATTTTTCTGCCTGTGCCTACTTTTTGAATATACCCTTTTTTTTACATTTTGATACTTTGATGCCACGAAGACACGGCTTTCATAGCATCGTTTTTGGATTCTTTGAAATCAAACACCTGGCGATCCTGTCCCACTTGTTTAAATGTAGCAAAACCAGAAATACTATCATAATTTTTTTCTTTTGTATATATCACTTCTCTTTTTTTAATTTAATATTCAATAAATCCAGAAACTTCGTCGGGGGAGATAAAACTATGCCAGTTACAGGATAAATCAATTCTATTTTTTAACGTGGTTTGGTGATTTTAACCATAACCGGTAGGTACATATTACTACAAAAATCGAATTTTTATTTTGGGCTACACACCCGTCTGATACAAGGCAAATTTTTAAGATAAGAATTTATGTCTAAGATAAGAAGTTATGTCTGTTTTACACAATGTAGGATACATGCATGATGGTATCATGTTGCAATCACGGTTGAATTAATTTTCCGTCCAACAGTATGCTGTTACCGTATTGCAATTTAACTCTGACTTACTGTGATCGTTCACGATTGTGAAGTTTTCAACCTATATTAAACTAAAATAGGTAGATTAGTCAAAGCAGCTTTGGAATAGAAATACCTTTTTCACAGTTGCATAATAATTTAAGTATTTCTTCATTAGAATCATGTAACGTTTTGAAAAAAATTTGTGCTCTTAATTTATGTACTTTTTTCAATCAATAAATGTGTGTTTTTTTATACTAATGGGTTTATTTTTTTCTATCTTCGTCAAAATTTAGGCAAACCGAGCATACGTCGGTTCGTGGTAAACCAAAACCCAAGTTGTAATGAGTGTTAAAGATCATTCGGAAATATGTTTAACTGCCAAATCATTGCTATTTTCCGCCTGATACATCCTCCATAACTTTTTGATATTTAATTCATTTAAAAGGTACTTACGACCTATTATTCCTCTGTTATAGTAAGATTCCCTGTAATTTAATTTATTTATAAAGTTCGTCACAAATTGTTTTTTGGGGCCAAGGTGTGATTCTCTTTCAAAACTTCCTTTTTTTCTTACAAAAACTCGTCCTCATAAAACTGTTTTGCCAGGTTGTTAAGTCTAAACCTGGAAATACTCAATATAGAAACGCAGTTTTGCAAACAAATAGGGATGTTATCTTTTTGGGAGTTTCTTAAAAAATATTTTGTTGCCCTTGTCTCGTGTACTGTATCTTTTTGGTTGGTCTTTTTTAGACTGATTTGGTTTATGTACTTGTCACATTTGGAACTTTTACAAACTTTAGTATACATTGATCTTGATAAGCCCTGTTGTGGTTGTAAGTCGGGTATACCGGCATCCCTCTAGTAGGTAGTACTTTAGCTCATACACGATGTAATTAGAAACTATTTAATACTAATATGATTATAATACTAATACTAATATGAACATTTTTTTTGTAGAAACTAGTTAAAAACAAAGTATTTACATACCTTGCAGTGCTTTTTCTAAGTGCTAGGGTTTCTTGCACTTTTTTTCATTCTTTTGCCAAGAACTTGTGAAACTAAATGCTTGAATTCCATGTTTTTAATATAAATATTAATTTATATGCATAATTTTGTATTAATCAAATTAACGCAAAACAAGCAAAGCGATTCACACAAAACAAATATATAGGTTATAATTATGTAACCTTCATATGCAAAACACGGTTTCTGATTGGTTGAAAATTAATTGGTGTCAAAACTAAACAACATCCCTTGGATAATGTTGGTTTGGTTTTAACCCTCAACTTCCGGCTCACTTTTACCCAGGATGTAGTGAGTTTTAACTAAAACCAACACCATATTTGAATTCAACTCAAAAAATTATATATAAATTCAATGCCATATCAATTTTTATTTTTTTGGATATTATGAGTTTTGATTCTACGTGACTGATATGTAAATAACATTATTAATGCAACACAGATTTTGGTTTACAAGCGTTAAAAGAGCAACTAATGGAAAATCTCTAAAAACTTTTTGGATTACCCAATATGTGACCAAAATATTCAAGTATTTTTGTTTTACTGACAGACATCCACTGGAAATGAAAGCGTACCGCATAGATCAATATCCTGTCAAATAAAAGTAAAAATTTCCACTTCAAAAACGTTGTATAGCTATTGCTACAAAACCAGACCAAATTACTGCCTCTGTCTCGGGTCTCGAAACTTACAGACCTCAGAGAACATAAACTTTAAACTTAAATTCGGTCTATAAAACATCCGTTAGATATTTAATGTCGTAAAATTTGCTACGTTCCGTATATTGTGCCGATTTGTAGTTAAATCGAACGATATTAAGTTTTGATCACTTTATTTAATTACTAATTAAATTATGATTGAAAAATAAAGCTGTAGGAGATTTTTATTTCATATTAGCCCGTAGAGAAACATGCCGACATTTTTAGGAAACATGCCGACATTAATTTTCAAAGATCAAAAATATGACTAGTTAATCAAAAGCATGAAAATTCCTGGCAAAAGCATCCAAATTCCATACAGTAATCACAAATAAATAATTAGAATGAATTTTGGTTTATATTAGTGTATTATAAAAACATTTTTAAATATTTTAAGCGAACAGTGACTACAATGCACATCCAAGTTCATCAATAGCAATAGCAGTAAAAACTAAAGAAAACCTGTAAAAATGGGTAAAAAATTCTTCAAATAACCAATGCGTTTATCTGACTAATATAGTATTTTATTTTTCATGTTTTCTATCCTGATGATTCAATAACAAACTAATAAAATAATTATGAAATGTATATTTGATAGTAGTTCCATGAGAAAACGCAATGACGGGAAAACTTGTCTTCTGTCGGCGCGAATGACCTTGTCTAGCTAGCCACTTTTACGGTTTTCGTAATTTTGTTCTGAATAAAATCACTTTTCTTGTTAAAGTTTACATTTTTTAAAAATAATAAATACTTTTTAAAGTATAAAGAACTTTTTAAAGTAAGTAAAAAAATCACCTGGCCATCTGTGTTTTATTCAAAAATTAAAAAAAGATATTATAGATAATATAGATATTTTTGTTCAGAAATGGGCAGATAAACATATTCTACACAATTATTTTGATCTGAATTGCTTTAAAATTGAAATTGTTTTAAAAAAGAATTATTTATTGTATAACTAACAAGCAAAAAAAAAGAAAAAATGATAAAATACTTAAACAAATTGTAAAATCGCTATGTTTTTATTTATTAAACAAATTTTTGCAAACGAAAATCTGTAATGTGTACAGAGAACATTCACAAATAACTGAGACAAGGTACAATGCAATGTTTCTCGTAATGTACTTACTACACGCGTAGATTGTAGAAATAAATATTCCAAAAATTTTTAAAAAAGAATACATTTTTATTTATATCTTTAATATTTTTAAATATGTTCAATATTTTTATTTATGAAACATTTTTTACTGTATTTAAGAGAAAAAAAATTAATACAATCTTAATGTATAAACTGCTTTTCTATAAATATGTGAATTTTTATTTTATAGAAGTATATCTTTTTTATTTTGACAAATTACCAACACCCCTAATTAATTTAATAACTGGTATAACTTTGCCCCTGACAGCAGTTTGAAATACCTCATACTCAATATACTGGAGTGTATTAGAATAATTAGATTAATATTTAGGATGCCAAAGAAATGGCTATCGGTTCACAAGTAATTTTTGTAGTTGTTAGATTCTTGATCTCCATTCTGTTTTCCTCATCGTCCACTATATCAGCACATGAAATTTTATTTTGTCAATACTCGTCATTTATTTTGTCATTACAACTCGTGGTGCATCTCCTGGTTTAGTAGTTAGAATTGTTGTTGAACTCGTAACCTATCATAAGATACACATAATATTATTGCTCTTAAATTACCTCTTTCATAATAAATAGTGACATGTTCTTATTTTTAACAACTTTCTTCAATCAATAATTCAATCTTATAATTGTTGACTTTTATGACAATACATTGCAGTCAATAGGAATTAATATTGATACAGGTGCAGGTCACAAAAAAAAATATAAAAGTTCCTTACTTTTCTATGCTGGAGATATACCAGCATCAGTATTATAAGGGGGTTTTAAAGAGTCTACTGCAGCATACCGTCTTTGCAGATCTTGTGTGGTCAGCAAAGAAGTTTAGAAATTAGGCTTTCGCGATAATTATTTCATACCACGGAATCTGCATGATTATGAAAATGTTGTAAATATTAATCATGATACTACAATTTTGCGAGAAAATTCTGTTAAAATATTATTGCATAAATAAAAGAAGTCATTTAATGAATATTCCAAATTCTATATTACGCAATGTTTCCCACAGGATATTTTGCATGTACCAATCGAAGGCTTACTGGAGATTTTTCTACGCTTGTGCTTACTGTACTGTATTAAAATGCTACATTCATTTTCTATTGATGATTTCAATAAAACACATTAAGTTTTGATTTTAGGCATATTAGTAATGATAAACCAGCTGCAATAGATTCACAACATTTAGATACAAACCGGACATTACGTCAAAGTGCAACACAGCTGGTGATATTAGCTCATGCTCTACCATTTTTAATTAATGAATAGGTAATTTCAGGTAATAGTTTGGAACTTGAAGAACGTTCATCCTGTTATACAAGATTGTTACAAGTTTTAAATGTTTGTCCAGCATATGAAATAGATAAGGCTACTACTGAAATGTTGACAGTAATGATTGAGTCATTTATATTAAATTTCGAGAATTTATATCCTATGCTATCAAGATATAAATTAAGAATAACTATTAATTTATGAGGTGTTAAGCTATTAACACCGAAGTTTTATTATTTAACACACGTTCCACGCTATATTATGTTATTTGGACCTTTGGGAGAACAATGGTGCTTTCGTTTTCAGGGATTACATGCTTATTTTAAAGGATTAATTCGTAATTCGGACTTCATCTAAAATTATGATATCTCCTAAGATTATTAGTTCTGGAACGGGGTATCAACAATATAGTATACTTTTATAGGAATGTAATGACGACGATATGATGAAATAATAATATTTATATAATATTAATGAAATAATATTTTTAAATGATAAAATATTATTTTTACTCTTTGATCTTATCACTGAAAATTATAGTGAAAAATTAAATAGTTATCGTATTTCCCAAGATTTCAGTAATAGAAGAACCGTGGTTGATTCAAAAAATATAATTTTCCAACATAATTTATGTTTTTTTAATGTGATGGGTAGAGCACAGTATGTTTCATTAATTAAGCACTAGCGTGCATAATTTGATGGATAAAATAAATATTATATTTGTAACTTATGTAATGTAAATGAATGTAATATTAGTTATTTAATAAAATTCTAATTTTTATCCTTGGAATATAAAAATTATTAATACGTATTTTTCAAATAGTTTTAAACTCGAAGAAACAATTAAAAGTGTACAATAATGTTACACGCATTGTTTTAATACACCTACCTATGTATTTGTGCGTACCTATGTACGCGTGTAACAACTTACACGCGTCGAAATATCACAGCTTGCAACACGCTTTGATTTGCAGTGTACTGAAGCTCAACTCGTATGCTAGCCTCAAATAAGAGTTCGAAACGTCTAGTTTAGAAACAAGAGTCTAGAAAAAGACGGGAAAACCCAGTAACAGTATTAGGGAATAAATCCGCTAATTGCCATCATTATTTCATCAGCCTTTGTAAGCAATGTTTTTTATGAAAAAAATCGTGTTGCGTTTATTGTTCACACTATTTAAAATCTACTTTGGGCAAGCAATGGAAACATAAATGCTTCTACATGGGAATACTCTTCAAGAATAATATACTATGTTTTGAGTACAAACAGCTCCTGACGACGAAGTCTTGCAATATATGACACGTAAATGAAAAAAAAATGCAGCAAATGAAGACTGAAAGTATCCACTGAAAGTATCCGTTTTCTTTCACGTTTTGAAACACATACATCACTTTGCTGTTAACTAATGCGCATGATAGGAATTTGGTTGTTTACCGATAATCGTGTTGATATTAGTGTAACTTTTATGAGGCGTAAAATTCTATATCGTCCATATATAGGAAGAAAAAAATGAAGACGAATAAGAAAGAGCTGTCAAGCAATAAATAACGGCTTAACTGACGAGTTAAACATGGCGGAAATATAACGGTTTTATTGTGATAAGAGAGGTTGAATTTTTTCCCCTCTGTACCAATGATGCCGTAAAAGCGGTGGGATATTTATGGATTCTTGCAAAAAAAAAACGGTTTCATAAACAATTTCCCAATATATTTCTTCTTGAGTTGCGATGGTGGAAGACAAGAAAAGTTCTTTTGAGGGTAACAATATATGAATAATTATTAAGGAGGATATATATTAAGGAAATTATATTCTATATAATTAATTTACAAAATAATTTTAATATTAAATGTGGTTCGTTTTGGTTAATTTTAAATTAGAGATATGATAATTACCAAGTTTCTTGCAACTAAAGGATATTACAAGAGTACAAGATGTGAATTTTAAATAAAACGTGGTTTTCTGTAGCAAAGTATTGAAATATTTATTGGTTTATAATATAAACTTGTGGAAATTATGTATGGAACAACACATTCAGTAAATGGCCGCCACATCTTTGGTGGCACACGCGTAAATTACGTATCTACAAATCTGCTGATACTGTATAAAGTATTAAATATCACACCATAATCCTTTTTACATGTATAAAACGGTAGTTTTAGGATTCAAATTGACTTATTCGCTTGTAGTAAACTCTGTAAGAAGGTTGTCGCAAACAAAATGTTTTTAAAAAGAACTTTCGAAGTTTAAAAGACAAAATTGGCGCAGTCGGTAGGATCGCGTGATTTCCGTTTGAGTGACGCATACTGCGGTAAATCGAAAATGGTGGTCTCAACCCCCTAAACGCGAAAGACAAGAACAATTTAAAAACGGTGAAGTTGACTACAGAACTGTACGAGCTTCAAAACCAGCCCCAACCCCAACGCAGAGCAGAACGACAAAACACACCTTCCTACACTACATAGATCTTAAGCTTATTGTTAATCAATTAATCAATATAGAAAATTCATTTTTAACTATTAAAAATCACTTAAATAAAGAAAATATTATTAATTATATCTCATATCATAGTCTCTCGGAGAGCTCATTATTGAGAACGCAATTCCTGATAGAAACCACACAAAGTAAATTAAAAAACTTGTACCCACATCTAAGAACCAAAAGAGGTTCAATAAACGTTATTGGTAAAGTAGATAAATGGCTCTTCGGAACTCTAGATTCAGAGGACGGCCAGAGATACGATAGTGCTATAAATAAATTAGAAAGAAATCAACGAAACATAATAAATGAAACAAATCAGCAGATATCACTTTCTAAAAATCTGATAAGTAATTACAATAAGGCAATTTTCATATTAAGTACAAACCAAGAAAAATTGGAAAAAGGCTTAGAGATTCTTCAGCAATCAGCTTATAAAACTATATCTACAATTCAAGATTATATTAGTTTTCAAGGAATCTCATCACACCTTAATTTAGACTGCCAAAATATTATTACCTTTCTCGATAACCTTGAAGATGCCGTCATCTTCGCAAAACTGAACACATTACACAACGCTATAATATCGATGCATGAGTTAAACGAACTGATGACTTACGTAAAAACCATTTATAAAAGTAATGAAATCCCACATTTTAACACCATTCTCACATATTACCAACTTTTAGGTACACAAGTAACATTTTCTAATAACAAAATAATATTTGCAGTTCATGTTCCTATAATTAGACCTGAAATCTTTATCTTCTACCACATTTACCCAATAATCCTTAACAATCTTATGATCGTACCTAAATAGGGGGCACGCCCAAGGAGGGGGGGGGTGAGGCACGAGAAGATCCACAGTACCAGTTTGAAAAAGACACCTGCCCGCTTCTGGAAGAAAGTTACTTTTGTCAAGAAGACCCCCACTCACGTGACGAATGTACAATTCAACTACTTTCCGGAAATCTGGTAAAATGTTCAACAATCCAAGTGAACACCGAAGAATCCATCATAGAACAAGTAACTCAAGAAGAAATTCTACTCTTACCAGCCGGAGAAGAAAAAGTTTTCTCTCAATGAAAACTGATCAGCATCTGAAAGTTAAATCACCAACTTTATTTAAAATTCCAAAAGATTGCAAATTACAAATAAATTATAAAACCTACATTAATAACATCGAAATAAAACAAGGAAAAGCTCTCATCCTGCCTGAAATATCTTTAGAAAAAATGGAGAAAACAAAAATGTACACCACACCAAATTTAACAAAAATCAATTTTGAAGAAATATATAAAATAAGGGATATGGCGAATGACCTAAAGCCAATCGCCGAAGAAGAAGCAATTACCAACACAATATCATCTTTCGATATAATAATAATTATCATTTGTTCAATTGTCATAATTTCCACCGTTATAAGAAAATACAAGGTGCAAGAAAAATGTTGCCTCCATCTGAAGAAAGAAGAAAGAAAAGGACACAAAGGTTCAAACCCCACGGCCAAGAGGTTCCGAAAATAACTCCATTCTTTTCGAGACTTAATGAGGGAGAAGTTACGTACCTACAAATCTGCTGATACTGTATAAAGTATTAAATATCACACCATAATCCTTTTTACATGTATAAAACCGTAGTTTTAAGATTCAAATTGAATTATTCGCTTGTAGTAAACTCTATAAGAAGGTTGTCGCAAATAAATTGTTTTTAAAAAGACAAAATTCGTACTCTTCTAGCGAATTTTTCCATTAAGGTTGTGCATAATTGTGGCGGTATTTCGTTGATACAACGTTCAATTTTGGCCTTCGGTGCTTGTGTAGTCGTGGGCTTGTTGGCGTAAACCTGAGGCTTCAGAAAACCCCATAAATCATAGGTGTTAAATCGCAAGATCGTGGCGGCTAATTATGGTCACCAAAACGGGAGATAACACGACCAAGAATCGACTGCAAGCGAGCCCGTCAACGTTTCACGGGTGGTATGGTAAGTGGCACCGTTTTGCTGAAACCACATGCCTTCAAGAGCAATATCTTCCAATTGAGAGACAAAGAGCTGGGTTATCATGCCACGATAACACTCGTAATTTACTGCTAATGCATTACCTGCCTCGTTTTCAAAGAACAATGGTCCAATGATTCCTCCTGACCATAATACAATAAATCATTTGTGGATTTTCTAAGCTTTAAATGCGGCAATTATGCCTACTAACGAAGCCATTGAGGTGAATGGGCCTCGACAATGAAGATGATTTTGCCCACAAAATCGGCATTCACTTCTAGTTGTCCAATGATCCAATTGATGAACTCTGGTCGCTGTGCTGTGCATGGTCTGTTGGCAGAAGTTGTTGAGTTAATTGAACTTTGTAAGCATGGATGCAAATCTTTAGTGAGAATATGGTGAAGAGTATCAGTTGAAATGTCCAATTCTTGTGCACGATGACGAATTGAGGACCCTGGACTCTCGGTCATGCTCTCAAGAACTGCCATAATGTTGTGCTCTGAACGACCCCTAGGAGTTCGTGTCGTGTGTTTCACATCAATAACTGAACCAGTAGTTCCGCATTTTTCAAAGTTGATAAATTTAGAACATTACAAATCGTAGCGACCAAACTTTCACCATTTTGATAGTAGGTTAGAGCGGGGTTAGTTGATTATAGGGGCAAGTTGTGCAATATCTCGAAAACAAAGCGACCTATAACAAAGGTGTAAATGGCGAAAAGAAGGGGTTATGGGAGGAGACTACATAGCGCGACTGTCAATTGCTGTCCGGTGCTTCGATAAAATAAGAGAACGCTTTGTTTGTTTTTCGACGTAAAAAAAATATAACAGGTCATCATAATTTTTCTACTACACTCGTATAAAAACACTTAATAAGGACCACGTAAGTATTTAAAGATTACTTAATTATTGTTCTTTCGATGATAGATGATTATTTATTTTTATCTCTTATGATTTTCTTTTAACCTAATTTTTATTTTGTTGCCTCAATTTGGGCTAGTTGAGAAATGCTCGTTCAATACTTGCTCAACTAGCCCCACTAGATGTTCATTGTAGAAATTCAAATTTTTCTTTAATAAATTAATATCCATCAATTAATTTGTGCATGTAATGATTCTACACAAAATTTACTAATTAAAATTACTTGCATTACTTGATAATTGCATTAATTATTATTATTATATTTTAGGATGCATACATATAAAAGTAAAAGTAAAAGTAAAGTGTTTGGGTTAGAGGCGCATCAGCAACTAGGCTATTTAGCGACTGGACCTACAGCTTAACGTGGGTTCCGAACCACGGTCATCAGCTTCCGACAAACCCAGGCCAGCACCCCCCTCGGGCTATAAACCCTTGGTTATGTGCCTACCCATAAGTCTATCAGGAAACCTACCGACTGGCGAGTGACCAACGTAGAACACTTCTCAGAAGGCATCCGGCCTTACCCAGCCTTTAACTGGCGTGACTGAGAGGTAATTCGTAGTCGGATTTTACACTCTTGCCTAGAAACAATCACAAACATTTAGGAAAGATAAACGGACAGAAGAAAGAAAAATAACCATCCGAGCGCTGGAATCGAACCAGCTACCGCTCCAGCGCGGATTCGGCAAAGCAGACGCTCTTACCGCCGCACCAACGCGACCGGCACATATAAAAGAAAGACCTCAAAAGGTTTAGCTACTAGTCAACAATTGAGTGATACAGCAAAAGCTGTAGTGGGGAAAAAATGAGTGTAAATGCTGCAGCCAAACAATTTAATTTTAACAGGATGACTTTAAAGAGATATATATCTAAATATATATCTGCTATTTTGACAGACACCCCTGAAAAAAAATGCATTAAACGAACAAAGTAAAAAAGTCAAGAAAATTGAAAAACCAAAAATTAAAATTAACAAAAAAAAAAAAAAAAAAAAAGTAGAGGGTCTCTAAACTAATTTTTCAATCAAATTCAGAAGAGGACGAGTACGCTTGTCTGGTTTGTTATGAGCAATTTTCTAAGAGCATACCGCCGGTCGCGTTGGTGCGGCGGTAAGAGCGTCTGCTTTGCCGAATCCGCGCTGGAGCGGTAGCTGGTTCGATTCCAGCGCTCGGATGGTTATTTTTCTTTCTTCTGTCCGTTTATCTTTCCTAAATGTTTGTGATTGTTTATAGGCAAGAGTGTAAAATCCGACTACGAATTACTCCTCAGTCACGCCAGTTAAAGGCTGGGTAAGGCCGGATGCCTTCTGAGAAGTGTTCTACGTTGGTCACTCGCCAGTCGGTAGGTTTCCTGATAGACTTATGGGTAGGCACATAACCAAGGGTTTATAGCCCGAGGGGGGGTGCTGGCCTGGGTTTGTCGGAAGCTGATGACCGTGGTTCGGAACCCACGTTAAGCTGTAGGTCCAGTCGCTAAATAGCCTAGTTGCTGATGCGCCTCTAACCCAAACACTTTACTTTTACTTTAAGAGCATACCTGGAGAAAACTGGATTCAGTGTCAGATTTGTAAACAATGGTCCCATATTAAATGTGCGCCGAACGTTGGTCTAACCTATGTTTGTATTAATTGTGATAGAGGCAAAGATGATTAATAATTTGGGATTATTTATCATCTAGAATTATTCTTGATCTCATACTACATTTCAGTTACTACTTTAATTTAATATTTATTTGCGTTATAATTATTCTTAAATATATAATTTTTAATAAAAAAGTGTAATAATAATCCAAAGATTGGAAAAATTTAATTTTGTTTGATTTCAATTTTATTTTCCTAGAGATATAATAACAATATGAGTATGTAATAATCATAATAAATAAATATTTGCTTGTTCATTACAATTATTTTTTATTCAGATCATTCTATACAGTTATCAAGTCAATTTTAGCTATTGCTCAATTAGCCCCATATCCATGCTCGACTAGCCCCACTAGTGGGGCACGTTGAGCAACTTGGAGCGCTCTCGTATTTCCGACAGTAACTTTTAAACTTAACAGAGTAAAAATCAATTAAATCCGATGCATATTCTTAAAGTTATGGGATATCAAGCGAAAAGATGCTCAACTAGCCCCACTCTACCTTAATATTTAAGAATAAGAACACGTTGCTGTATCGTGTAGCGCTCTATGTTCGTTAACGTTCGTTAACTCCTATATGTCTCTTATCGACCTGTCACAATTCTTGATCTATCGAATCATGAGAGCCCAAAATGGCGCGCAATTCAAATCTTACCTTCTTATTATAACATACTTTATATCTACGGGTTAACGTGGGCTTCACAACCAGAATTACAGCAATTTATGAACCCCGATGTGTTTACCTTTGACGAGTGACCAATGTACACAACCTCTCTCTCACTTGGTTACTGGTATGACTGAAAGGCGATATCTTTATCGGATTTTACATAGAATTTTACACCGAATTCAAGTTAGATGGCTGAGTTGATCTAAATTGGTCGATTTATATTTAAATAGATACTAGAGAAGGCATACTGCTAGAAGGAAATAACCTTGAAGAAAATTTAATATAATAAACTAAGAGAAACATTCTCAATTTTCTTATTTTGACCACATTTGATATTTATTTATGAAGAAAGTAATACAAAGTTAATCTTCGAAATAATTTCCATCACTTTCCATGCTCTTTCAAAATACATGAAGCTTAAAAAAATAGTATCTGGAAATCTGGGCTTCTGAGATAGAAATCCGGGAATATGGAGGATAATATTTCTATTATCGGATTTCAATTGTTTTTTACGTTGAGTGACATTATCACGCTGCTTAAATTTCATTATTATGACGACGACATTTTGTTCGTTAGTAACAAGCACTTAAAAATAGATGGTCGGCAAACTTTTACGACGCATGCAATTTGCTATCATCTAAATACAGGCGGAAAAAAGACGAAGAATAAAAAAAATGTGGAGCAATAAATAACGATTTACCAGACGAATTAAATATTACGTAATAACGGTTTTATTGCGGTAAGAGAAGTCGAATTTTTTCCTTTCTGTACCAATAAAGCCGTAAAAGCGGTGGGATATTTATGGGTTCTCGCCAAAAAAACAACTGTATCATGAGCTATTTCTAGATATATTTTTTATTCAGGCGAAGTACGAGGTGTGCAAATAAAGTAATGATACTGGTGATGTAGCGTTCGATCTGCTAAGACTGTTGATTTCCCCTTGAAATGGGAGGCAGGCCAACATCTCACGCATCTTCAGTACAAGTTTGAACTGAAGTTTGTTTCAGTACCATTTGAACATTTGCCTCAAGGGTTCAGGTTTTCTGGTAGTTTAAAGAATTCTCAACATTCTGACACTCGCTTAAAAATAAACCTCGCAGCGAAAAGCCTTGAACTGCAAGAACTGATGAAAATATCCGCAGGATCCGAGATCTTGTGCGTTCTGATTAATAGTTCACGATCAGATCAGAATAATCGAAGAAGAGTTGAAAAGTTTGTCACACAACCGTTCATCAGATTTTGAATTCAGGATGAAGAAAATCTGCGCGAAAATGATTCCGAAAAACCTTTTGCAGTGTCAAAGGAACAACAGGAGAGAAACATAACTTGACTTAGGGGCGGATTAAATATGACCCCCATTTTCTAAATCCTGTCATTACTGATGAAAAATCTTGGATTTTTGAATACGACCTGGAAACTAAGCGCCAGTACCAGTAATGGCAGACTCCAATTTCACCACGAAGAAAAACTGCCAGAACAAACAAATCAAAGATCAAAAACATGCTAATTAGCTTTTTTGATAGTCAGGGGATTGTCCATAAGAATTTTTTCCTCAAAGTCAAACGGTAAACTAAAAATTTTTACCGAGAGGTTCTTGAAAGATCTCGAGGGTCAAAGGGAATCGTTTTTACCAACCATTTTTAGAACATTGGAGAACCCTGAAAAGGCCATAACCCAATAGAAAAATTTAGTTCACGAAAATAATTGCTACGGACCACCAAGAGACTCCCCTAAAACAAAGTACCAGTGGCGGCTCGTGAAAGAGGGCGTTGGGCCGCTGCCCATCCAGCATTTATACGTAAACAATTTTTCAGAGAAAAACACCATATTTTATTTCCGTTCAGTTTCTTTTCTTTAACTCATTTTAAAATATTATTAAAAATTAAAATCTCCAAATGTAGAAGAATGTCTGTCGACTCTCCACACCAAATAACGCGAATAAAAATGCTATGCTCTCGCCACAATTTTTACATCATTGGCCAGGTGTTTACCTCCAGCAACCGCCGTACGCAACTAATCTTATCTCGTCGTTGGCGTTACATGTTTTGTTGGTTGCCAGAATTCGGGGGTTGGACTGCTTTTTAAAACATGCGATTTGAACGTAGAGTTTCTGCGATCGAGAGTATCGGTAATTTGTTTTAAACGCTGATTTGACGGGTGTGAAGCGTTTGATATGTCTCGTGTAGCGTATTTCGCTTGCCTCACGAATACTTGTTTTGATTTGGATTTGCTACATGTATACACACTGAGTAGTACTTTTTAAATAAAAATATTTTAAAATATATCAAAACAAAATTCCTGGTTCACCTCCTGTATAGAGTTTCAATAGCAAGAAAAATAAGAAGGAAGAAGGGGAAAGCAAAAAAATTATTCTTCAGTAGAACTATTTTTTTCTACGCCGTCCAACTTTAAAAACCCACGAGCCTCTATTGCAAAGCACATCAACAACTCGAACAAATCATACTTAAAAAATATCATAATCATTTAATCATACTTATGCCATGCTAGTATCAGACAGAGAAGTTTTCGAATGACCATGGTAAATTGTAGTCATATGAATATTAATTTTACAAATGTTTAAACCACCGAAGGCTTCTCTCTTATGTTAGAAGATCTAAAGTATATTCAAAACTTGCAAATAAATAAAATAGAAATTTTGTTCAGCCTTAATATTTACAGAAAATCCACATACAACACCATTTTGCTGTAAACATTTTCTCAAAATGGCTACGACTTTTTGTCGCATACTGATAAGAACTGAAAGATAGATATTAAGCAAACTTTTACGAGGCATAATATTCCGTATCATTCAAATACTGGCGGGAAGAAGAAGAGAAAGAAAGCGAAGAAAAGAAATATGGACGAATACTAAATAACGACTTAGCTGGCAAATTAAACATGGCGGAAATATAACAGTTTTATCGCTATAATAGACGTTGGATTTTTTCCCCTCAATATCAATTAGACCGCAAAAGCAATGCGATATTTATGGACTCTTATCGAAATAAAAAAAAAATGCTTCCACGAGCACTCAGAAATATTCTTTGTTGAAGTGGAATGATTGAGGATTTAAGCTTACATAAAAGGGTAATGGTAATATCATAAAAATACCATCAGGTTTGTTGATGGTATCTATCCATATATAGATACTAAAATAAATATATTTTGGATAAAATATTGGGTCAATCACTTGATTATTTTAGATTAAACAAAATGTTTATCTTAAAAGTGTTTTCTATTTATCCAGGAAGTTAAACGGGTGCCATTTATTATTTGAAAATAATCTCACTCAAATATATGTCTCTTATTACTTCACAAATGTTGTTCTTTTATTAAGTGTTTGTATTTCGTTTTTCCATAGATATAATTTCATTTCATCAATAATAGCTGACATGTCATTTTGCTACAGAGCTATTTTTAGAATCTTCATATAAACTTCTTATTTAACATAACATCAAACGAAGTAGTCCAACGTTGTTAAACTGCCTACTGGATTACACTAAACATTGTCCCCTATCGAGCTACAGTCCGATCCTTTTCCTGTTTGGTATTAAAGTCCCTTAAAAATAAATTAATATCATGCCTGAGTGTCTGGTCTATCATATTTTTCAGCAGCTCCCTTGTGTTGAATTCGGGCTTAACCATAAGCTCACCAGCCTCCCAGCTGGTGGCTGCTTGCTTGGTGCTATGGTGGAGGCTGAACCAAAACAATCAGAGGTACCTACATGGGGAAGGGATTACAAATTTCTATTGTTTAATATCTTTCTCCACTTCTTCACGACCCCGCTACATATGTATATATATATATATATATATATATATATATATATATATATATATATATATATATATAATGAAGTGGGCTCGTGGAGAAAGATATTAAAAACAAAGAAAATACACCACGTTCGTTCATTCTTCAACCATCCAAAATGCCAGCAAGCATACCGGTTTCTGGCCTTAAACCGTCCGCAGCTGGGCTCAAGCTGAACGCTTGGAAAGCGGATGAAGGGATTGACTAAAGCCATGACCATATAAATCGGCCATATTGAATGGTGGCTGCAATCACATGCAGCTCTACCATCTTGTAGTAAATGGCCACGACAGACTAACTGTGCGGACAAGCAGCACATATATATATATATATATATATATATATATATATATATATATATATATATATATACATTTTACACGTAATGTCAGGACTATATAATAGCTATGGTAACCTATCTCATCTGCGCTGGAATAACTTCTGACAAAACAGTTTTTTTCTATTCTAACTATGTTTCTTTCTATTCGTCTTTCATTTTGCCTTTGCGGAATAGCACTTCTATTAATGTCACAAAAGGCCTTTTTTACGCATATAAAATATAATTAGTTTATTTTTGTTCTATTAAGGATTATCTACTGTAATTATTAGATTTGCTTTTCCCATATTTGATCTAAAATGAGATTTTGTAAGTTCAAATCACATTATCTTAAATCCAACCAACAGTAAGAAATAAAAGAGAGTTTGGTTTGGTTAATCGCTTTCTAATTATTGCTATGACCGATTGCCTCCCTTGTATAAAATACGTTTTGAATGAATCAATATAATGTACGTATCATATATAACTAAATAATATACTATAATAATATATCATATATAAATAATAATTATCATATAATTCATCATATCATATAGACAATCATAAATAATTATGGCAATATATAGTATGATTTGTGTCCTTGTATCCGAGGTAATATTGAAGGTTAATGTTAGGGCTAGATATTCATTAACGTTATAATTAAAACTATTTCCGACTTGTGTAACAATAGAATTTTTGCGGTTGTTCGTTACAACGTTACCGCCAAATTCAGCTATCAGAAACCAACTGAATGATTTATAGTCGAATTGGATCCTCAAGCCAAAACCGTTTATAATCTGATAATAGCATTAATGTCACATGTGTGTTGGTGAAACTCGAAAGTTATTATCGTCTACACATACGCGATGTTTTATCGGAATGATCCAAAAAATTTTGAGGGAACGTTTCCAAATAAAATTTGTATTATTTATATTTCTGCTTCAATATTAATTATATATTGCATTGGGTTATATGCTAGTGTTATTTATGTATCTGTTAGTTCTCCAATATTCGCTCAGTAATACAAGGATTTTGTAAAAGATGAAATGTTCTTTGACAAGAAATTGCTCTAACTAAAATGAAACAGATTGCAAGTGCTGAAATTATTATTCTTCCACTTCTGCTTTTTTATTTCTTTATTTCTGTTTTTCTTTTCCTCTTTAATACACGGCATATTCTTACAGTGTACTTTTTAAATGCTCTGTATTGTTTTAGTGTACTCTAAGAAAATTAATTCAAATATTGTTTTATGTACTGTCCCTCTTAGATATAAAAAAAATGATTCCTGTCAATAGAACATGTTAATACCATTTTTCTCACTAAGCACAGATGTTTCATTTTTGATAGATTATTGTCCTTATATACAAATTAAATTATTATAATTGGCTTAGGTGCTTTGTGTTTAATTATTATTAATAATTTTATTATATAATGCAGACGATCCCTTGGGAATAGTTTACAGATGATTTCAAATCAATAACAAAAACAGGTATATAAATGTTAAATAATAATATGTACCCCAAATTTATACAAAATTGTAAACAATTAATTTATACACAATGAATTTCACAAAATTACTATTAGATTTTCATCAACAAAGCTATCATAACAATTTTATTATTATTTGTTTTTCTTATCATAGTTATGTCTGAGTTTGTTTCAATAATGCGGAGCTCGTATTACCAACAAGTTACTGAAGCGCAAAGATTTTACGAATAATATTGGAAGTGCTTAGTATCATGACTGTTTGGGCTGAAGATATTGTCCCGATTGTATTAAAGATCCCTAAAGATTTTAGTGATCCTTACAGTGTTTTCTAGTCTACATATTTATAAGTTCTTGGTATTTTGTTATTTTTTCAGCCGTTTCTTACCTATGTTGTCGTCTAGAGGCATTGCAACATCAATCATTGTTCATTGCTTATCTTTTTTATTAATCACAATTATAGCAATTATATTAGCAGTTATTTTTTATCGGTTATTACTTCAATATCTCAGTAAATCCTGAATTTGTCGTTTTCCGTGACCGACAGGTTTATATTTATAATAAAGTTGGACCGTTTTATTTAGGCAATATCTACTACATAATTTTTAATGGGTAATACCTGCTACTGCGTTATGCCTTTTAATATAGTCTTTAGTCGCTAAGTAACTGCCCTGAAGATAAGTGTTTGATGGATTCTGAGGTAGCTGCGCACATTCTACAACGGTCATCTAAAACTTGTTCTTTGATAATATATTTTCTATAATTTCTTGTTGGTGTAACCTGATCTTGTAGTGCTCCAATAAAGCCTTTAGTTTTCGCACGAATGTATCCTTTTCAAAGGGTGGATAGATTTTTATCAACATCACGACCAATCAGAGATGCTAGATATCACCCATGTAGGGTTTTTTCCTTCATTCTTCTCCCATGTTTCTGATCGATTTCTTTATTTCCAACGTCTCGGAGTCGGCTATATTTAGTGGTGATAAACCTATATCTATAGACCCGATTGGCCTGATGTAAAGGGTACTGGACATTTCTCATATATTGTGTAAGCTTCGTTAATTGTGAGGAATGCATAAGTTCAAGATTCAGAAGCCCCCGCCCTCGTTCTGGCCTAGAAAGATACAATCGATTAATTGATAACCTGGGGTGGTGACTTTTATGCATAGTTAATGTCATTCTAATATGCATATGTAGTGATTCTAGATCAGTCGTTATCCAGTTTACAATGCCAAACGTATAAGTTAGGTTATGTTAGGGATTGTACGTAGGTAGTAACGTAGGGATTGCCCATATGTTGATCGCACCAAATAAAGGCTTGTAGCTCTGTTTTGGGAAGAAGTCTAAGCCTGCGAAATATAGTATTATTATTATTTTTTTTTATCATGTATTAAACGACAATGTCTCATAGAAAGCATTGGGACTGTTTCAGTTAAGAGTTTCTCGGGTCAATACTCGGCGGAGTGTGCTGCACGTTGACAATATTACAGCCTCTTGAGCAAGACTTATTATGGCTATGGGATTTTCGAGCTGTAATGTTTCGATATAATTTGGTACAGATTTATCTATTATACCATTTCTGGAATTTTTTTAACTCTGCAGCCAACTCTTGCTATTTATTTATTTTTTCGTTCCTAGCCTTTTGGATATTTTCGTCTAATGGTACACTAATATCAATAATCTACGCCTCCCTTACTGCATCTTTTATTACAAGGATATCGCGCCTGTTATGCCAGACTTCTCCATCTGTGATGACGTCGACGTCCCAATAGATCATTGTGTTGTTGCCTTCTAATACTCGTTGTGGGTTGTACTGATAATAGGGTTTTAATATTTTGAGGAGGTTTTTCTTTTTATATATGTACTGATGAAATATTCCTCATGCTTTATTATAGCCAAGTAAGTACATGCAGAAGCTATATATTGAATAGTATCACTGGTTTGTCCACACATTCTACACTTATCTGATTGGAGTGCTTTCTTCAATATATACTTCCTATATACCTAGTTGGTAGTACCTGATCTTTAGTTTCGGGCTATAGATATCCTTACTGCAGATATAGCGTAAAAACTTTTTTGTTGCGGTTTCGTTGTTCGGCTTCTAGTTCTATGATTTATTGTTTGCATCATTTCAGACGACTCTGTAGCTGATAAATTTAGAGATGAGATATTTGGCTGATCTACAAATTGAATTATGGAGTTCAGTTTGTTTCTGTATAAAGTAACTAAACAATTTTGCTGAGATCCATGTTGCATTTCAATATCGATGAGTCCTCGTTCTCCTACCTTTCTTGGTGTATATAGGCGGTTAGTTCGTGCTTTTGGGTGGCGACATTATTATTATTAATTTCTATATATATATATATATATATATATATATATATATATATATATATATATATATATATATATATATATATATAAGTAGCCTAAAAAGTTTTCAGAACATTAACATGGTTTTACTCGTCAAAAATATTCTTGTAATATAATTGCGCATGTCTGCAAGATAACTTCAGCCATAAATTTAGTGGCGGCTCGTGGGTTTCTAAACTGGGAGAGCGTAGAAAAAATAGTGCTGCTGAAGATTTTTTTCCCTTCCTTCTAAATACTTTTCGTGCTATTAAAACCGTATACAGGAAATGAACCAGGAAAATGAATTAAAGGAATGAGACTAAAAGGAAATAAAACATGGTGTTTTGCTCTGAAAAATTGTTTATTGTGATAAATGCTGGAGGGGCGGTGCCCCAACGCCCTCTCTCGCGAGCTGCCACTACATATTTTTATTTAATTTCAGCCATATTAGTTGCTCAGTTATTGTTGAACAGTCATTTGTGTCTGGATGGAAAAGATCGTATATCAAGCCGTCATTAAATGTTTGAATTTGAAGGGCAATACGCCTACCCAAATTAAAGCCGAGGTGGATACTATTCTAAACAGCGCCATTTTAATGTTGAGGCTGAAAACTATTCAGACTACCCTCGCATATTCGGATCTGTGGTGTGTAGTATATCTAGTATATTCGTGATTATCAAGGACTTATTAATGTTTTTATCATTGTTTTGTACTCATCTGTAAGTTGGTAGCAAAGCTCATATTTTGTTAGTAGATCATGTTTATCGAATCCACCTCTATAAGAAATATCTACTTGAAATGTAAATGAAGAAATTATTTGAAAATAACATAATTGCTTTTCTATAAAAACGTGTGTCGATATATCATTGAAAGTTTTCAAATATGTCTAAAGCATGCTGCTATTATCGCCAGGTATGTGGAATCTAATGATAATGAAGATAAATCTAAACATCAACTTGACGAAAACAAAATTCGTGTCCTTCAACCGTATCATTCAGGTAATTCGCTTTTGTAAAATATTCAGCAAGTCGAGCGAGTAACCGTTTTATTTATTATGTTATGTACTAAAGGCTACCACAATCAACCAACAACATTTGAGATGTGTCTCTAAAAACGGACATATCTTGTTCCCTGAACAGACATGCAAACAAACGTTTAACAGAGCAAATGCAGTCGAAAAGTTTCTAATAATTGTTAAGTATTGAAAGCCGTCATTTCACAGACATATTCTTAAAGAAGATCGAAATAAAATTCTGCAGCTTGTAATTAATGACAAGAAAGGAAGTCGTATGGGCGTGGCGAGAAAACAGACCTTCTGGTTGAGGAATATCCGTGAATGATCTGGAATAGCCGAAAATAGAGTAGTACATTTGAGAATAATTGCCAACATTAGAATACCTTAGCACGGTATGGGAAAAAAGAAGTGTATCTAAAGTTATCTAACATGATTTCACTCTGAGTTTCTACTTTCAACGAAAATGTTTAGCAAAAATATAGTGGGTATATTCAGATAGTCAACCCGGTGTTAATTTTCGTGTAGTTTTAAGATACAGGTCATAAGAGAAAAATACAAAATGAAAATAAAATTTATATATTTGTCATACCTCCCTGAACTGGTTTTAACGCTATAATTTAGTTTATAGTTCAATATAATGCCAGAACTAGCAAATCTACATTCAAATTTCTTATTATTATTTGTTGATACTACCTCATCTACTATTCTTCGATTGGTTAAGGTTTTATTTGAACTCAAAATTGTTTACAGGACAGTTATTGTTGCTCGGTATAGTTTTCTAGAAATTAGTCAACTAAACTTAAATAGATTTACAAAACATCAAATGAATGTTAACATCTTCCGAAGCGCATGTTGGTGACTATGATATAGCGAGCGAAAAGCTGATATAACGAGCAACAATAACGGTCATCATCGGAATATGACTAAATATATTAAATTTAATATTAATTCCAATTGCTTTAATCATCTCCTGATAATGTTAGCACAGCTGGTAAGACGCGCATCGAAAGATTGAGTACAAATCATTTGGTGTTTTAGGGAAAATTATTTTATTTCCCAATTGTTCCAATATAAGATTTTATGATAAAGCTAGCAAATTGAGAGTTGAGCGAATTCCTTTTCCTCATTAATGTCTCTGATAAAGTATTGTTAATGTCCTCGATTCTAAGAGATTTTACTCATTCAATTTAAAATGTCTTGTAACTTTTCGAACTTCAAGTCGAACAAAAAAATTGCCCTGAATTTAAAGACTAAGACTAATATTTTAACGAGAATTTTTCCTTTGCATATTTTTATGTTAAATATATAAACAATTATTAATATTTAAAATTTCCACTATATTTAAAATTGTATGTATATCAACTGTTTCCACACAGCGCCTTTTTTAAATACGAAGTGTATTAAAAAGGAATAATAAGAAAATCAAAGAAAACAACATCATCATGACAACAGCGGATAAGGATAAGTCCATTGTTGCTATGTCTAGAAATATTTATATATTAATAAGTATAAAAATCAAAAACATCTTGACATCTGCCAAAATAAAAACAAGGAACAATATCTTCCAAAAACTGTGTGGAACAACCTGGGAGGCTTCAATGGATACTTTGCGTATATCATCTCTGGCGCTGATTTTCTCAGTTGCAGAATACTGTGCTCGGGTGTGGCTGAACAGTTATCACAACAACCTAATTGATGCGCAACTTAAGAATACTATGCGCATAATCACTGGAATAATCAGACCAATTCTTACCTACTGGCCCTGCCTAGAGAATATCGTATTATATAAGAGAACGTGGAACTACCCATTAATTACGATATATCTATCCTTCGACCAAATAGACTCCGATTAAGTAACCCGCCACTACTGTATGCTGAACAGCTAGTCACAGGTAACACCAAAGTAAGAGATCTTCGGAACCAAAATTACAGAATAAAAATTAGCAAGAGCGGGAATAGATTGAAAGATACAACTGTAATACTGCGGGCATCAAACTTAATAAAAGCTGTGGGTGAAAAGCTGTGGATGTGGGCGCCGACTCACTCTATAAATGGGGTATAGTGTCGTCTTCGAGTTGTGACTATGGTGTACTGAAACAATCTCTACGATCCTATTGGAGCTACTGGAACGATTTAATTTCGGAATTGATTGGAAACCTACATATTAATGTTGAGTTCGTTGTGTGGTTTGTACATTGTTTGTTTTTTTTTTCTTTTTTCTTTTTTTTTGTATACATTTATTGTACTACAATTGAACCGCCGAAAGATGACTCGTGCATCGCAATTTTATCCATATGTCATAAATCGAAGGGAGAATTTTGTAGGTTAAAATTGTACGACAATTTCAAGTAATCACGAAATGTCAGAGAAGTAGCCAATGAATGAAATTGTTTTGTTATTGGTCAAAATCATTATTTTATATACTATATGTTACCACGTTCTTAAAATATACAGGTCTTTAAAAAGTTGCATTATACATTTATTACAAACATATTATATAAGTATATAAAGATATTGTACAAGGTATTTCAAACTTCCTTCGAGTAAGTCTGTTGTTTTGGTTTTTGCACGAGGTCTGCTTATTCCAGGAGGAGAAATTACTGGGTTATGTTCTTTTCTTTTCTTAATAAAATACACCGTTATCCTTGATATTTTTAATGCTGCTGCAACTATGTAAAAATATATTACGATATGATAATTTAAAATAAGTTAAACGTAATAAAATTAAGTGTTATTTACCTCTTGAATGATTAAAAGAGAAGCTAAAGGTCCCCCATTCTTTTTTTTTCCATTTCGAAATACTCATAAACATTGAGCACAAATTATTGGGCTTGGGATTTTAGCATTTTTCCTGACATCTGAAGTCACACAAAATGTTTAATCAAATATCTTACCCTAGATCGATACCTTAAAAGTCCGCTTAACTTAAAAGTACTTTTATATTTACGTTATTATTTTGAAACGGTTGTTCATGTTGCAGCATGTTTTTAGTCATATAAATTCCATTTTTATTACACGTTTCCAATAAAATATCTTTGGTTAGGTTAGAAATATTGAAGGAAATGCTTTCCTTTTTTTGGAAAGATAAAAGTTTCTGCATCGTTATAAATACTTACCGTTAACAAAGTAATCAATAACAGTAGTTCTTATAAGAACTTACATTAGAATACAACTGGACTTTACAGCACATTTTTTTTCGAAAAAACACAGTAACAAAACAAATCAAATGACAACCAAAACAGGATCGCTGTAGAAAACAGGAACTTAATAGAAGAACTTTTAATCGGCGTTACGAACACATTTTAATTATTTCTTACTTTCTCTTTCTACTACGCTGTAACGCTATCGTAGCGTACTGCTTGAATCTATTCATATCCAAACACGTACGTATTGATTTTTCATCTCCTTCTCTCTCGTTCGGTAAAATAAAACGAACATATTCATATAATATCTATGAGATAGGCATAAATTCATGGCGTACGGTAGGGATGTGAAAAAATAATCGATTTTAATATTAATCGATTATTTTTTTGAAATAATTGATTTTTAATAATCGATTTTTGAAATAAAAAAATCGATTATATATTAATCGATTATGTAAAATATACATCTTAATCGATTTTTAAACAGTGCCATCTGTGCGCCGAATGCGTTTGAAATAAGTATATGTAGGGACCATCGGTAAAGCGGTACAGACTAGAGAACATTTATTCCGTCGGTTAAACAGTTTTGTATTTTTCCAACAGCTTTATTTTTGATTTTCTTTATCGAAAAGTAAGATTGATTCACATTAAACATGTCTTCTAATGGTGAAACTCCTAAAGACGGCTGGCGGAAGTATTTTGTAATCAAAAATAATAATGCCACAGCAAAATGCAAGTACTGCCCGAAAAAACTAAAAACATGTAATAATACTACAAATTTATAACAACATATCTAGTAAAAACATCCCACTGTCCTACTAGCTAATCAGTTAAGAAAAAATGTTACATTACATTAATAATGGTGTTTGATTTGTGTTTCATTTCATTGTTTTCTTTTGTTCCCGATAAGCAGTGTTACAATAGGTATTAGCTTCATTGGTATTCAATATCATTAATACTTCATGTGTCCACTTCATACCGCCACTCAAGCCGTTAAAATGAAAATGAAAAGGGATATAGAAAATTCGCCATGACCGCGATCGCGGGTTCAAATCCCGCTCGTGGAAAAACTGTTCGTATCTTTTATATATTTGAGAATATAAAGTTATTATAGGTAGTATCTATTATAAGGTATTGAAAATATTACTATTTTTGTTGCCGTAGACCGCCGAAGCGTGCCAGATCAGGGATTGAAACTTCTTTTTCGAAGATTTTAGAATATGATTCAGATGGAGATAAAAATAAGAGAATAACTTAGAACATACAAGAAATAATATGCCGGGACAGTCTCCCCTACAGAATGGTAGAAGGAGTAGGTTTCAAAAAGTTGCTGAAGACAGTGGCTTCTTGGTACAAGGTTCCGTGCCGTAAAATCATTACAGATCTCATAGACTGTCAATATGAAGAACTGTAAATATGAAGAAAAGAAAACCCTTGTGATAAAAAAATATGTATTATGTATATGCCTCACAGTAAATGAATGGAAGGATTTGCAGTTAAGGAGTTTTTAGACGTGACAGTGCACTTTACAGAAAACTTTGAAATGAAGTCAATTAACATTGCATGCGAACAACCTCACGACCACCATGTAAGAGAGTATTTGTCAGAGATGATTAATAAAATTTTTGAAGATTGGGATTTGTCTCCCAAAAAAATTGTTAGCGTTACTACTGATATGGTGCCAACATTGTTAAACTTATTGAAATAACTTTTGGCCGCACAAAACATTCGGTGCTTAATAGAGTAACTTGGTAGACGAAAATTCAGTAACTACAACTGATATAAAACTATTCCTGGACAAATTCAGCAAAATCGTGAATTGATTCCACCAGAGTGGTGTCGGCACTGAAGAACTGCGACAAGCACAAATGCGTCAAAATGTTTCCGAACGAAAACTGAAACATTTGATACGGGATCTGTCCACAAGGTGAAACTCGCAATTATTTATGGTTGAAAGATTCGTGTTAATGAGTAACACTGTAGGATCTATTTTGATAAATCTTCCAAATGCACCCCAAATGCTTCAAGGTAAGGAAATTGTTGTGCTGAAAGAAAGTGAAAAAATTTGAAAGGTTTTTCAAAGTCACCGACGTAATGAGTGCGGAAAAATATATTAACAGCTAGTAAATCTATACCCATTATCAAATGTTTGTGAACTCTGTTAAACACAAAAACGCCAACGGGGGATTTGGCAAATGAATTAAAAAATTCTTTCCAAACGGAATTATGTAAAAGATTCGACAACATCCAACCTTTACTCGGTCGCTCGGTTAGATTCAAAAAGATCTATTTGGATGAGGCATTAGCCTTGTCGAAAACAATAAATTATATAAACAAATGTTTAAACACCAAAAACCATAATGCTCCAGTTCTGCCAGCTCATGCGGCCAATTCTGAATCATGAAAACTCGAATCCGATTAGGGAATAGATTATCATTATTATTACTTTTAAACTCTCTTACAGAAGATTTATGGTAATAATTCTTTTTAGTTTTTTTATTTTTTAAATTTGGAAACATAAGTTTGTTTTGACGAATTTTACTTTTAGTTTAGAGAACAGAAGTTTGTTTTTTTGTATATTTCGTTTTCGTTTATTTATATTTTAATGAAGTATTAATATAATTTAGATGTCGTCTATTCTTTAAAACCAACGTTTATGAAACATGACGGCTGATGCTGATGGGGGTTGTTTCCTAGTAACCTGTGAGTACTTCTTTGTCCTGGGAAAAAGTTATCAGATAGATACCCAACCCAATTATAGATACCCATATTCGTCTTAAGGCTATTTACCTTAATTTTATTATTATATAGAAAAGAATCCAGATTTTCTAAAAAAAAATCGATTTTCCAAATAATAGATTACTTCCTCTAAAAAAAATCGTATTTATAAGTAGCGAAAAAAATTCGATTATTAATTAATCGATTTTTTTCATTCAATGTCACATCCCTAGCGCACGGCTAATCTTTTAGCGGTTCAGCTGTATATATTTATATTCTGCATGATGTTTTACGTATAAATAAATAAATAAATAAATATTAAAAAATAGTCATTTTTTCAAATTTACGAATACCGTTCCAAAAAAGAATTATACAAATAATCTAAGGTTCGTCTATTTATAACGATTACTAGAAACAACAATTAATAATGACGAATGCTCAGACACCAAAAGTATGATCGTTTATAAAATTACACAATAGTAATTACCCAATTAGACTGGCAGTTTCATTTATTACAGCTCCTACAATCAAATTTATTTATATTTTTGACATTTTCCAATATTTTCTGTTTCAATGTCATATAAAATATGACATTTATATGAACATTTATCTAGTCAATAAATTTGAACTCATTAATGTTTCAGTAATTTAATTTAAAATTAAGCCATAACAAAGTTTAATGCACATCAATGGATCCGTAAATGTTAAAGGACAGTAGGCAAGTGCTAGTTAACACAGATCGTTATCGACGTAGAATATACGGCCTTTTGAGTGTCTCGGATGACTGGTATTGCAAGCAATCGCTTTTTCGTGTTTCGATTTTTCGCATTCCCTCATCTTGATCCTGAAATTAAATTTTATCGAGGATATTATGGCCGTTGTTCTATTTTATTACAATATTGAACTCGCAGAATGGAAAAGGAATGTAGGAAAGTTTGTGTTTGAGCATCATTCAGAAATCTGTATATAAAACAAATTTTTTAACTTAAGGGTAGGTTGACAAAAGGTTTGCAGAAATTATTAATAACCCAAAAGTTAGTTAATAGTTTTGTCAGATTAATATCGGGAATTATTTATTTAAAAAGCCCGCGTAAAACGTATACCAATTTTTTTGAGCTATAAGTTGGTACTAATGTACCTAAGTATCAAGTACAGTTTTTGCGCCATCTGTAGACCAGTTGGTTATGTTAGTTGACCTCAAATATGTTTCGGGGTTCTAAAAGTGAATAAGAATATCCAACTAAAAGTTTGCCACAAATGCTACGTTGCCAATTTTCTTGTGCTGAATGTTTGCCAATATTGGAAAAAGCCTACAATTTATCAACATCTTTGTCGAAAACGAGAGCTTAGTGGTACAAAACATTCAAATCATGTCGAAAACTAATTGTAGAGTTGCATTTGAGTCGCATTTAAACATTTCCGATTATTAACATCGATAGAAGTGAAAGAAATAACAATGAAATATAATTATATAGACTGTTTCAAAAAAAATGTACTATATTTTCCTTAGAGGTATCGAAACTATTTTTAGAAATGACGAAAAAAAATACTGTGAAAGTTAGAGCTCTTAATATTAATATTAAGAGGTGCCGCATCACAAATTTCAATTTTCTATTTAAATAACATAGGATTTTTTTTTTAATTTGGAATTTTAGCTTTTTAGCGGAACATTACTGTAGAAAGACTATTACATATATTTGTAAGAAATTGAATGTTTTTCAAAAAGGTCCCTTTTCAAAAGTTATTCGAAGCTAAGTTGTTTGCATAATTTTTTATATTTTCAATTTTTCGACGAAACTATCAATTTTATCGAAAAATGTTATTCGATTCATTCCATTTCCTGTAAACTTTCATTAATAAATGTTTCGACACTCTGTAAGAATCGTGATATATATATATATATATATATATATATATATATATATATATATATATATATATATATATATATATATATATACCGTGTGTCCCAGTCAAATGGAATTCGTTAATAAATAAATGGGAGCGAGTTGGAAAAAACGCTCGAACACGTCGATTGGTATTTTTAGATGCGCATTTTTTTCAACAAAAATTTTTTATACAGGGCGTGTCTGTAACAGTGGCCAATACCAACTTTCTAAAAATATCACTATATAATAAACTATCTAAAAATACCAATCGACGTGCTCGAGCGTTTTTTCGAACACGCCCCCATTTATTTATTAACGAATTTATTCCATTTGGCTGGGACACACAGTATATATATATATATATATATATATATATATATATATATATATATATATATATATATATATATATATATATAGTTAAGTTTTAACTTTCATAAAATGAAATAAGGCGTGGCTTATTACCAATTTGTCTTCAATTCACGGATATTAGTTACATATTGATCAAACTTTTTTAGTTCTGCGTCACATTTTCCCTCAATATCTTTCAAGCAGTTTTTGTTCAGCAGTGCTGATGGATCTGGTATAGGTTGCTCTAAATATTCTTTAGACTTGGGCTAAAAAAAAAGTTTCATAAATATCTTTCACATTGTCTAAAAAGAAACTTGTTGCTATCCACGGAAGAAAATTAACATAATAATTTAGTCGAAATCAATTTCCTCGGTAGATAAATGATCTGAAAATGAATAATGTACATTCCAAAAACGTTTTTTCTGCCTTTGAAGTTGTATCTCGTATATTACTGTGATCATATTGGTATCGACTTCTTGAATTTTGAAAATGTCCAAAGTGTCCTGAACAGAAATTGGTGACAAAAGTAAGATGATATAACAAGATGAATTATCCTGCAGCAACGTCTAAATTCCAAGAATACATGATCCTACTGTATGTGTAATATATTCAAAATATGTCCCGAAATAACTATATTGTATTCTCCATTAAGACTCCTCATTTGGACAGTATCCATTATCTACGACACCCTTGAAGTATTAATTTCAAGCCTACCTCGCTCGACAACATCAATCCAGTCTAAGGACTAAACAATAATATCTATATAGTTACGTAGGTGTTTCGCAAAGGTTTTGCTTAGTTTCACACTCAATCTAATGTAGGCGTATAATATTGTCACGATTTTCTGACGATGCTCATACAATGATAAATTGTCGGCTATGGAAATATTTATATTTAGAGCAAAAGATCTATTAACTCAATTACTGACGATAATTGCCTCGACTCACTGAGAAACATCATGCTATTGAAGATGACTGCCATGGTAAGATCTGGAACGTATTGAAGTAAAAATCCTATACCGTAACTCACAATGTTGATTCATTTTGTTCCAGTCATCAAAGTTTACACTGGTTCTATTCCTTTTTAAACCACTACACTGTTTAATGCCAAGTATGTTCGGATGGAGTTTCGTGACATGGAAACGAACTTATGCTATAAACACAAAATCGCACGTGTTTACATCTGTTTTAGACGTATTCCATAAAATTATATTAAGTTTTCTTACACTCACACATTAACGTTCGTTATGTTTCACAAACAGGGCAAGCGAACGTACATAATTTTAATAGATGGTGTTTTCTTTACATTCATTTCTCGTGTTTCCTGTGCTCGTTAGCTGAGTGTGCTCGAAAACTATAATGGTATACTATTAAATATTCAAAATTGTAATTTAGATATTGACAGAATATAAAAATAAATTGTCACCCTTACCCTATGATCTGTATTATATATAACGAGATTTTTTTTTTATTAAAATAAAATTATATATTATATAGAAAAAAAATATAAAAGATATAATTATATAGAAAAAAATAAAAATATTTAGAAAGCACATATATAGGAATGAAGACTTCGTTTTAACAATAAAAGAACAGCATATATACTTTGTTATTATTATACATCCCATAGTAATAGGAATATTAAAACATTGAAAATTAGCGCCAACATTATTGGGTGGCGCAGAGAAAATGCTGGTTTTTTACCTAAGCAAAACATTGTTTATTTTTAAGAGAATTTATTTTTATAATTACAGCTAAATGAAGTCATAATAGTGCACTTTTATATTAATGGTAGAAAATAATGTCATTCAAGTGTCGCCCTTCTTTGCGGTGACACATCTGTAACCTCTCTTGAAAGCTGTGCAACACTCTCAAAATCATTTCTTCTGGTACTCTTGCGATTTCTTGACGCTGTTTTGTGCGTGGTTTATTAGCATACACTCTAGACTTAAGTTAACCCCATAAAAAATCGAGTAGCGTGGGGGCCAAGAAACATCATCACAATGTGAGATCACATGTTGAGAAAACATTTGTCAAATACATTCCCTTCTGTTTGTTTATATATCCAATTAAATGAAAATGTGCTTCGCCACTCATCATTATCGCGGCATCAGGGTCATTAGCAAATAGGGCTGGCATTCTCGCACAAAACTCACTGCGCGGTGCAAAATTTCTTTCGGCCAGCTGTTGGATAATCATTATTTTGTATGGATAAAATTTCATGTCGTCATGCAGAATGCGTTATAGCGATCGACAGAACATAGCCAGAGGTAAAGCTTGGCGCCTAGTGGAACGATGAGGACTAACAAGAATAGCCCTAGTCACTATTTGAACATCCCCTCTTCTCTCTTCATGGTAGATTCGGTAGTTCAAAATGCTCCAACCCATCGGAGTATAGTGTTTCGATCTAGAATTAGCACTCGACGTTCAACGTTGAACTGTCGACGGAAAAGACGTTGCATGATAACTACAAAATTACTGTTTCTAAAAAACTGCTCGACGATAAACACGTGATGCTCCAAGGTCCATGGTGCCATGCCTCAAACTGCATTACCTGATCTGGGGTGCTACATGCATTTCCTCTACGCCACTTTGTACTACTGCATTTAGTACATAGTATCAATTAATCATGAAAGGATACACGATTTAATAGTGTGAAGAAATTAAAAGTTGGGAGCCGACCACGACTGTGGGTTCTGCCTTAATACCAGATTGGTGGGCAAACATAACTAGAGACTTTGGACCGATGAAAATCTTCAAGTAATTCAGGAATTACCTCTTAACCGTCAAAAAGTAACTATTCTGTGCGGTTTTTGGGCTGAAGGTGTGATGAGACCTTATTTTGTTGATGATAAAACGATGATGAAAATCATGTTATTGTTAATGGTGTTAATATTATAGAAATATTTTTGGCCTGAACTGATAAATGTGGATATGAACAATATTTCCTTTCAACAAAATGGTGCGACTTGTCACTCATCTAACCAAACAGTCGATTTATTCTAATAAAACTTTCTTGAGTGCGTTATTAAATGATGTCAGTTGGCCAAGAATATCATGCGATATCATGCGTTTGGGTTATTTTTTGTGGTGTTATGTTAAATATCCGGTTAACACAAAAAACCGCGAACAATTTTGGACAGTAAAGAAAATATTCAAGCCACCATTGAAAATATACTACCAGATATGTATGAAGAAGGAATCGAAAATTGAGTCTGGTGAATGCATTCCACCAGACAAAGTCGAGGGGGACATTTCATTATTTTCAAGATATCATGCCATTATTTGTTATTCAAGAAAAAATTAAAGTTACCAGATTATCACTTGTAATTATCATTTTACCTCATTTCAAAGTTTTGACACTCTTACTGGACAATCCTTTATTAACCTTAAAAAAAGTATGAAACTCTAAAATAATATAACTTTCTTGAGTATTTTATTCAGTTCCATCGATTTTAAACGTTGTAATCCCATTTTTAATCTCTAATTTTAGTACAAATAGCTTACTTTGATTTTAATGTTAATGACCGAAAAATAGTCCAATATAACACATTCAATTATGATAACTAGAAGATATACAGTTTTCTCGTAGATTTTATTCAGTCAGGTCAGTTTTACATATTTGAAACCCCGTTCCTGCTACAGCTGATTTACTATTTACATACAAAGCGCCTGAAAAGGAAATTTACTTGCTTACTTAAGAGAACGTCCTTGTATCTCTCTCCTATATTCCTCGAGATATGAGAACACTAACGTTTACAATCTTGCTGATGGCATGCCCTCGCGCGAATTGACTAATCCACCCTCCAGCAGTTTACACTCATTACGACGAACCAAACTAACAAGCCCTTCAGCTTACCCTCCGGTTATTATTGGCATTGCAATATGCTTCCCGGCATCTCATTTCAACTCACACCTACACACACCATCACGAAATAACGAGTTAAGTTAATTATCAAACAATATTTATACTCTGAAAATGAAATTATATACACTAAATCAAATGAATGTCTTCATATTTTCTTCTAGTTTCACAAAAATCAATAAAATTCACGTCACCATAAACCATTGAAATATGACAACATTTGACTTAACTTAAAATTTTCCATAAAACACCAATCACTTATTTGCTGTGTATCGATGCAGGTTTCGCTAAACATGTTAGCATCATCAGTATATTATAGAATGTAGATATCAGACAAGCAGCACATTTATCATATACTAGTTGTGATATAATTTCTTGCGACCTTTTTTGAGCGTCTTATCAATGATAAAACATTCAGAAAAGACTTCATTGGTTCAAGTGGATACCAAATTGTATTAGTGCAAAAGCAGGGAAGCGTTTCTTTTTAATTCTATATGGAAAATAATAATAATACTGTGATCAAAAAGTAAGGTGACTTTTTAAATAAAACACAAATATTTGTTTATTTTCTCTCTTTCAAAGTAATCCCTTGTTGCAATACACTTATTCCAATATTTTTCCCATCCCTAACAGCAATTTTTATGCTCGTCTGTTGGTATTTCGTTCAAAGCGGCCTCTTGAAAAGCTTGTTCAAAACAGCGCCCTTGAAGTGGGTTTTTCAATCGAAGAACAAAAAAAGGAAAATATCACTCGGTGCCATATCTAATAAATATGGTACTTGTCGAACAGTATTCATTTAATTTCAACCGAAAAAATGTACGAATAATTAAGGAGGAGGATTATTCCTAAAGGAGGTTTATCATTAACTACTTCTCTACCATCACTAAAGTTCTTGTAACGGGTCTTTCAAACTAAGAGATTTTTTTTTAATTGTTGAATAAATCACAGATGGCGTTGGAAATTTCCCTAGGTCTAGTCTCATTTCAGAAGTGTTATGTATGACATTTATAACAATGGAGTCGTACACACTACAACGCGTTTAAAATTATTGAATTATTTAATGAAAATGGACATTCACTGAAAAATGTTTTTAGAAAATTACATAATATTTACGGTTTGCACAATCATCCATCTGAAAGCACTATCAATCGAATTGTTCAAAAAATTCAAGAAACTCGTTCGTTGGAGAATAAAAGAAGAGCAATGTATAGTAGTAGTGGTCGTACACAACAGCATATTGATTTGGAAAGTGAAAGTGTTGCTGAAGACCCAGAAATTTCCATTAGTCGACGTTCACAAAAATTTTGGTTCAGGGAAGCCAATTTTTCAGTGAAGAATTTTATGAAAGGATTTAGCTCTGAAGCCCCATAAGATTTACATAGCATGGAAACTAAAGCCACTGGATCATTGAAAACGTCGTGCATTTGTTAATTGGATCAAAGAACAAATAGATGATTTTTCTCAAAAAATCATCTTTTCAGATGAAGCACATTTCGAAATTGATGGCTTTATTAATAAACAAAATTGGGATTGGCATTTGAGATGAGGAAAATCCACGACTGATTCATGAGAAATCCTTACATCTTAAGCGAGTCCCTGTTTGGTGTGCATTATTGCCAGGAGTTGTAATTGAGCCGTATTTCTATCAGAATGTTGCTGTTGAAACTGTAACTGTGAATGGTGTTTTGTGGGTTGAATTAAATAATATTGATTTGGAGGAGATGTGGTTCCAACAGGATGGTACTACACCTCACTCTGCTAATGAAACAATTGATTTATTCAGAGAAAAAAAATCTGGCGGGTCATTGCAAGAAACGATGATATTAATTGGACACCAAGATCATGTAATTTGACACCGTTGGAAAATTTTATTTGGGGTTACGTGAAAACTCAGGTCTACATTAACAATGCATAGTCGACTCCTGAACTAAATCATACAATTATCCGAGTCATTGGTGAGATAGAGCCACAAAAAAGTCATTTTGAGATAAAGCCACGAAATTTTGATAAAAGAGTTACCGTCTGTGGTGCCTAAAGAGGTGGTTTGTTGTCAAATATTGTCAAATTTATTATTTGTTAAATATTGTATTTCGTATTTAAGTATCATACACAATGCTCAATTATCAATAAAAAAAATTGACATCAGCGTAAATTCTGTGTTTTATTCAAGAATTAAAAAACCGCTCAATTTAAAAAACCCTTACTATTTGTACCACTTATTTTAACATAGCTTTATCCCCATAACAGTTTGTTAACATTTTTAACACATCAGCACAGAACATTTAATTTTTTATGGAAAATTTTGCTCATGAAATATATCTTTTATATTAATTTTAATTTAATTATTAATTTTTTTATTACAAAAGATGCTATACTTTCTAACATAACTTTTAGCTACCGACATATTTTTTTTTTGTCACACAAGTACCGACGTGGGGCTTGAGAGGCTGTAAATACAACACTGAGTTTAATAGAAGATGTATAAGATATATCAAACCAACCTTATATTGTTAATTTGGGATCTACAAATAAAAGAAAAGATAAAAATAATAATCAGCATTATTACACTTTGAAATTATATGGCTTTAAAACCTTGACTCCGTTTTTTAACTAAAAAATAACACTAAATGATATAAAAATCATAAAAAAATATCACTTCTTAGGAACCACAAAAAATATATTTTCTTAAACCTTAGGGTTATATCTATTAGAAAAAAAGAATATATGGAATGTTTAAAATTAAAAAAATGTCCAAAACAAAATTACGCACAATCAGGGCCCATTTGTTTAGCGCACTGTAAACAAACATATTTTTTACAAGAATTTTAAGTTAGATTTCTGTAAATAAGTACTTTATTTTGACCGTAGTTCGAATAAAAAACTAAAGTAAGTACCTACGTCGAGCCTGAGAGGGCGTGTCGTAATTTAAAATCGACATAACTTACCAAAATCGTATTCGCCGGCACTACTACCACACTCAACGGCGTCGGCGCAACTAAACTCGCAGCTACTAACGAGCGCAGATCTCCCCTGCGCGGGGAAGGGATAAATCTAACAACTTGTCAACCGGACACATCCTCACAGGCCCCACGTCGGTAATTAAAGATTAACAAACGCAATGTATCAAACCAAATTAAATTATAAACGTATTTGTTGACACGTAAAATAAGCAAATTTTTTAAATCAAAGTTACGTTACCTTTATTAATAGTACATTAACATATTCTAACTAAAAATATATTTTAATTTATCCTGCTGTTATTTTAAATCGAACAAAAGCAATACAAGGAAAATTAACACTACGCTGCAAAACTTTTTCGAAATGCTACTTTGAAAAGATCAGTAAATCTGGTCAAAGATTGTTACAAACCGCTCGTCTGTGTGTGTCTCGTGCCTTATAAAGGAAACGGGCAAGACGACACAACTACGAACTAAACTTTCTTAGTCAGAAATTACACAAGTTTAGAGAACTTTGGCGACAACAGCAAATCACCCTAATCATATTAAATCCGGAAAAAAAAGTTAAGAAAGTTTTCGACACCCACAACTTTTTTTCACTCTCGGCATGATTGAAACTAAAATGCCTAATGCCTAATTTTATCATAAAAACAAATTTAATGTAATTTAATTAACATTGATAAGAATGTTCTTATTGCGTTTAATTTAGGTAGTTATTAAAACACCTTTTCCCATAAATGACCTAGCACGTTCCATATCCAAGTGCCTCCTTCTCCTTTATATCATGAAATAATTGAAATTATTTGTACATGACTTTGGACTGGACAATGTAGGAACATCCATAAGACCATAGAGGAGGTATTTTCACAGAATTCTACGACAATAGGACAGAAAAGGTGCTTCTTCTGCCTCTTCATATTAAGCTTCGACTAATTAAAAACTTTGTCAAAGCCATGGACAACGAATGTGATGGTTTCAAGTACCTAAAATAAATATTTCCTCAATTAGTGACCACTAAAAGAAGGAATATTTATTGAACAAATAAGGAAGTATCCAGGTGATTTCCGTTTTCAAGAAAAATTAAATGAAAAGGAATTGGCAGCTTGGAAGTGTTTTGTAAGTGCAGTGAAAGGATTTGAAGAAAGAACAACAAGAAAGATGAAAACTATAAAAATTTCATAGATGAATTCTTGAAAGCCTATGAAGTACAAGGGTGTTTGTACATTTGGATTTTTCCGAAAAATTTCGATGAAGTTAGCGACGAATAAGGAGAGAAGTTTCACCAGGACATCCGGTCGTTGGAAGCAAGATACCAGAGACGCTGAAACCCATCTATGTTGGGTGATTGCTGCTGATTTTAAAAGAGATGATACTACAGAACACAAGAAGAAAAAGTGAAAGTTTTTGTCGCTGTATGACATCTCATATAATATATTTTTTATTGGCATAATCTTCAGTAATGTCTTCACATAGATCTAACACGTTTTACACGTTGAATAAATATTAGATTATAATAATATGTTGTCTCCTTTTTTCCCACCGCCAACCACCAGTAACAGAAAAACTGTACGTTGTACAGTAATTAGCTTATCATTTTCGGATTTAAGACCACAATATACTTCATATACACCTATTTCCATCAAAGTTAGCTCAAAAAGTTTAAATTTGTTGACCTATGTAATTAATAACCACGAAACGTTATCACAGTACGATTTTATATTTTTCTCTTTGCTAAATTGCAGTGATAAATTAATAATATTATTATAAATATTTGTGCAGTAACTCTACAATTTTTATGTGGTCAACAAAAATGCATCCAATATTTTCATCCAGCTGAGATGCATTATAGAATCAAGGGTTTACAAAATTAAAGCACATTATGAATTTCAGGAAAATAGTGAAGAAATTTCGATGATGTCAGAAAAATTATACAGATCAATCAGCATGTAACATTCAGTGATATTAAGAAACCTATGGCTATTTGCGTGAAGTAAAAAAAATATAATTCATGGAATATGGTCGTAAAACAGTTTTGTTTTCGATGGATTGGGGTGTGAGAGCCCTCTTCTGATATTCATAAAACATTTTGTCTGACAGAATCTTTTAAACACGAGTAAATGGTCATTCATCCTACATTCTTCTACTATAAAATGGTCTTGCACAGAGGATCTGTTCTCTGTCCAATATTATTTAATGTTGCAATCAACAGTATTTCATCCTTTCTCCCTACCCCAGTCACTTTCAAACTCTACACTGACGACATACTTTTACATAACTCCTCCTCAAACTTCAGAATATGTAAGAGAGTGATTTAAAAGTCCCTAAACTCGTGTTACAAATGTTCATCTCAACCAATGTAATTCCACAACCAATGTAATTCATAACTCGACTCTTAAAATAATACTGAGAGCCAGCCCTATTTCAAGCTTGCATTGTTCTGTAGAGGTGGCCCCTCCCAACTATAGAAGATTGGAACTTCTTTTAAAATACGCTGTTCACCTCCAAAGCAGAGTTTTTGTTCCTACGTACTAACCATTTTGCAAATACCGTGATTTTCCAAACTTTCTCGACATAGACCGTCGCTCATATAGCTCTGGATGCTTCCTGCTCATGACATAATGACATCAACAACCCCCCCCCCCCCCCCCCCTTGACGCCTTTCTTCTTGTTCGCTAAATGTAAGTATTTTTCCTTATAATAACCCTCTATCTGGTCTCCCTTCCCCTATATGCAAATTCCGGATCATAATCCAAAACAATCACCCTGACAACATAATATACACTGATGGCTCAAAGTCTGATGAAAATGTATGCTCAGCTTTCATTTTTAATGAATTCTTTTTCTCATTCAAAATGCATCAATATATCAGTGTGGTCAGCACACTGATATATTGATGCACTATTGAGCTGAACTCGTAGTAATAAGAGAAGCTGTCTCTCGCATCCTTAGGCGTCTCAGTTCCAGATGGCTTATCTGCTGTGATTTACTGGGTACTAGCCTTCAGGGATATTCTCGGCATCAGTTCACAACTGAGATTCTTTCTCTCCTTCAGCAAGCAAGAACAGATGGAGCTTCTATAGTCTTCTTATGGATATATAGCCACAATAACATTGAGGGTAATGATCGAGTAGATATATTAGCCAAACAGGCTCTATCTCCGGATTATGCCACTATACAACTACAGGGATGCATTTTTCTTTTGGTTGGCAAACGGTCTTTATTTGGCTCGAAACTCAACATGTTTACCAAACGAAAAAATGTGATGCTAACTCGAAATCGGTTAAACATCAATGGTGTTTTGAAAGATACTATCGTAGCAATAGAATGATATAACAGATTAGACTGTGAACCGACCCTTGAAGAATTATTACAGCCACACCTGGTGGTGAAATATTAAAATACTAAAACAATATAATAATATAAAATAATGAAATAGTATAATAATATGATATATTAAAACAATATATCACAAAGAAAAATTGTTTCTATATTTAAAAAAACTGTTTTCCTGTAAGGCGTCAATGTCCCTAGAATAAAATGACAAGAAAAATATCCTCTGTCTCGAAAACTATATGTGAGTATTTTTCTAGTTTCGTTATTTAGACGACTTTCGACCAGCTATAAACTTGTTTACTATATGTTACAAACACCAAGCCCGATTCTCCCTTATTATTATTTATCTCTCAACCACTTGAACGTGCTTTCACCCAACTGTTCTCTCTTGTATTCTCTCGGTCGCGGCCGCAATCGCAATTTTAAAACCACCGCTAAATCTCCAGCCAAAATCGTGACTGTCACGCATTCCAACCCGATATTGTCACTCGTTGATGTTTAAGTGGATCCTAGACATGTTAATTTCGTTTGCTGATCACCAGAAAGGGTCTTTGTTTTCCAGTGACATTTATTGAATATCTCTCTTCAGACTCTCGTTAATATATTCCTAAAAACTTAGAGCTTTATATTCTACTAATACTAATAATATATATATATATATATACAGGGTATAAGGGAAAGTACTTCGTAAATTTAACCGACGATGTCTTACAGTTTTCTTCCTTTACAGAGTGTTTGAGCCCTTTGTGAATGATAACGGTAGAGTTATCTCTATTATGGCCCTTTTAGTGTTCCATGTAAGATTACAATCAAATGGGAAAATCCAATTTGTCGCACACCTCTAATAGAGTACTTCTGGTACCATTCTCTTCAACACGATGTAAAATTTGTTCTACGAGTTCATTTTTTCACATTCTTCAAATTGTGAAGCGACACTACCCGTATTCGAAAACCTGTGAAAAACTTGGACAAATATTGCCGAACTGGAAGTGGCCTTCCAGGGTATCATTGCTCGTAAATATATCTAGCTCCTTTGGAATTTTGGAGAGGTTCCCCGTAAATAAGAAGCATGTCCTGATATTCAAAAAACATAATATATTGTTGGTTATAAATCCTTAGCTAATTTTAGTCGCAATTTTAAAATAACAATCACTGTCGTGGCGATATTGGAACGTTGCCGCATCCTTCAAGACTAATCCTCCCCTTATAAAAAAAAATGCTTCAACAATGATCAATAATAACAAATTATCATTTTTCAAATGTGTTCTTTCGCATATTTGCTTAGGCAATGTTCATTTTTATCATAACTTCGGTGATTTTCGATTAGTGATTTAATAACTGTACATTTTTTTTTCTATAGATATATATATATATATATATATATATATATATATATATATATATATATATATATATATATATATATATATATATATATATATATATATTATTTATTATTATTCATGCATGGGCTCTAGTGGACCACGCAAAGTAGAGAAAGAGGCGTTTGTTGTTGTTAGCCTTTTTTTCGCACATACTGATTTCATTCTTTCACTATGAGCTTTTTTCCTTTCGTCAGACCAAGTTGTTCCGGTCTTCCTACATTTTTCTCTCTGCCCAACCTTCCAAACGTTAACTTTTTGTCTGAAACTGTTTCTGTCCTGAATTTCACTTTGTGTAATAGTCTTATTCTGATCTTAGGTCCTCTTTAATTGCAGTAATCCATTTAATTGTTTCTATTTTAGCTCTACTACTATTTTCATAAAATTCAACTATTTGTCTAGTTAATCCACTCGGATTCATCCGTTTTATGTGTCCGTAAAACTTAAGTGTTCTGTTCCTCATATCGCAATGTATATCTGTGTATTGTTTGATTTCTTGGTTTTCTCGAAGTTGGTATTTTGGGCTATTTATTCGTTTACGGCCTGAGATTTTTCTTATGATTTTTCTTTAATTTTTTTCAATCTCCTCGCTGTCTCTTTTTCTATTCAAAATGAGCGTTTCTGCGCCATCTAAACATTCTGGCTTATTAAATGTGTTTTAGTGTCTAGTCAGTTTTGTGTTTTTAGATATGCAATTTTTGTTGTAAATATTTTGTGTAAGTCTCAATGCCGTTTCCATTTTTTGACATTTACCCTTATTCACCGCTTATACCAACCCATTTTCCATGATTATTTCACCCAAATATTTAAATTGATAGACTCGCCTGATGTTCTTAGAAATAGTGTTGTTAGTCTGTTGGAGGTCATGTATTGTCATTTCAAAGGAAAATTGGAATCCTACCTTTTCTGCTGTTTCTTTTAGGATTTCAATCTCTTTTTGCGCCGTTAATATATATATATATATATATATATATATATATATATATATATATATATATATATATATATATATATATATATTGCTAGTTCATCAGCAAACGCCAGTCAATCTATTTTGATGCTGGTTCTGGCTGGTCAATATTCAGGGCTGATTTTTTTTACCCGCCAGTCCTGTATTACTTTTTCTAGAACACAGTTATATAAGAGTGGCGAGAGTCCATCCGCTTGTCTCACTTCGGTTTTAATTTCAAAAGGTTCTGAGATGTTACCCATGAATTTAACTTTTGACCTTGTATTAGTTAGTGTTGTTTTAATAATTCCTAACGTTTTCAGATCCAGTCCTTGTTCTTTCAAGATTTGGAATATAGATTCACGATCAATAGAATCATATGCTTTTTTCAAATCCACAAATGTACAGACGAGATTTTTATTGTACAGTTTTTGATCCCTTATGATCAACTTTAGATTCAGGATTTGTTCCGGGCAGAATCTGCCCGGTCGAAAAACTGCTTGATATCTACCAAGTTTAGTGGTACCTGTGGTCTGTCTAGTAGACATTGAGATAGAATTTTATAACAAACTGGGAGAAGAAATATCCCTGTGCAGTTGTTTATATCCGTTCTATCTACTTTCTTATGTAGTGGATGGATTAGAGCATTTTTCCAATCTTCCGGAATCCGTTCGGTTCGCCAAACTTCTTGTAGAATTTTGGTTATTTTCTTGATCGTACCTGGACCAGCGGATTTCAGAAGTTTAGCAGTGATTCACCAAAAGCTTTGTTATTTTGAGTTTATATATATATATATATATATATATATATATATATATATATATATATATATATATATATATATATAAATATATATATATATATATATATATATATATATATATATATATATATATATATATATATATATATATATATATATATATATATATATATGCCCACAAGGTAGCGTAACGGAACCGCGGAGAGAAATATTACAGAAATCTTTCACCCTTTCTCCACGTGGTGCCAGTTGGGAGAGACGGGCCAGGTCATGTTAACTGGCCATTTTTATGACGGGTCGTGATCGCACCCAACTCACGCCATCATACGGCGAAAGCTCGTAGCACTCAGGACTGCTCGTAACATTCTGCCTAGAACCTCGGGTATAGTACTAGGTATGCCCACAAGGTAGCGTAACGAGACCGTGGAGGGAAATATTACAAATCTTTCACCCTTTCTCCACTTGGTGCCACCGATCGCCTTCTTTGAGCGTTTAGTTCCTTAAAAAAATAAATTATTTTCGAAATAAACATATTGACCATCCTTGGCTATTACTTTTTTACATCTTTTTGTCAAATAATACAGCGACATCAGAACTTTTGGTTTTTTCATGCCAACCATTCATGAAATCAAATTTTTACTTCTTCGTAAGAATATAAGTACATTAAGTGAAAGTAAGTGAATGAAAGCCCATACTGCATAGATTAAAATATGTCCGAAGGGGCTAAGTCCGGTTAATACAGCGGGTTGGTTAGGTTTGGCTCCATTTAACGTTTTCCAAATAGTTTTTACACATTTTGCAACATGGGGTCGAGCTTTACGTTACTGTGTCTTTGAGCGTATTCTGTTCGCTTTTTCTGCAATGCTCGGTTCAATTCTATAAATTTGGTGTTGGTATCGATCATCACTTCTTCGCTTGTCACAACTCGATGCAAAAAAACCTCTTATTTTCTGTCTGGCAAACAAAATTTCGCCTCTCAAGGTCTCTTTCCTTCAATTCACATGAAACCCATTTTCCGAACTTCTTGATCTTTCACAATGCTGAATTGGATAACATTCAATACTTCTGCCAAATATTTCAACGAATGAGTTGAGTCTTCATCCAATAACACTTGCAAATCTGCTCTCAGCTCAAAGTTTTTCGGCAGTCCTCGTCCCTCCTTGCCTTTTATATCAAAATCGCCATTTTTAAAGCATTTAAACCATCTTTTACATGTTTTTTGGGTTAGAGCATGCTCACCATAAGCTTCAACCAACAATCGATAACTTTCAGCAGCCGTTTCTTCAAATGAAAGAAAATAATAATAATAATAATAATAATAATAATAAGTTTATTTTATTTGCTGTATCAATGTTTGAATACAATAACTAAATTATACAATAATACAATTATAATTATAACAAAATACAAATCCGTCTTTATTATGCACTAACACCTACTAATGATACGCAAAATGGAACTGGAAGCAATTAAAAAAGATCTAGTCCAGTTCCAGATTTCCTTTTTAATTCGACATATTAGAAATAACCGAGTATACACAATTTGCCCATAATTTTTACAATATATTGATCATTGTAGTACCAATAAATGAATAAACAATAACAGTAACAGAGATAAAAGAAAAAAAAAAAAGAACACCATCTGCTCACAATCAATAAAAAAAAAAAAAAAAAGAAGCCAAACAATCAATTTCTCCATTTCTAGCCCTTTATACTCTTTAATTTTTTTTCCCTTCTTAATGCTGGAGGATACATTATCCGATGTTCATTTTATAGTGATATTTAAACGAATCTGGCGATAATTTCTTTAGTTTGCGCGAAATGTTGTTATAAAGTTTATAAATATTATACGTAAACGATCTCGTAAAAATTTGTAATCGATGCGAAGGAGGCGATATGAGGCCCCCAAACCTAAGATTCAAATTATGGACATCGGTTCGGAACGTTAATCTGTCAATGAGATACGGAGGGCATTTGTTATAAATTATTTTATGAAATAGAACGACCGTATGCACTCTTCGTCTCTTTGCCATAGATATCCAGTTAGCTTCTTTTAATTTGTATGTTATCGGAGAGAACTTTCTGATACCATATATATACCTAAGACAAGAATTCTGCACTCTCTGTATACGAGCAATATCTCCTTGATCAAGACACGGATCATACACTGCATCAGCGTAGTTAAAACATGAAAGAACCAGAGAGTCCGTCAACTTGATTTTTAATGTAGTAGACAAAAAGTGTCGATG